>JASTWQ010000317.1:0-231958 GCA_035220615.1 Leptothorax acervorum
ACATCCTTGCCCGACTATCTTGAAATCCGGAACTGCTTCCAATCCGCACATGCAAATAAGTAAAAAATTCTATGTTATGTCTAGGACTGAAGCAGTATGTTAATCAACCAACAAGGGTGACATTTAATAGTTGTACACTTATAGATTTAGTTTTTGCGAGCCTGGATTTGAGTGAGTGTGTAACTGTAGTAGAAAATCCGAAAATTACGGATCATGCATGGGTAAAAATTGAATTTAAGGTGGACCAAGTTGTAAGCTGTTATAAAGAATTTAGGGGAAGAGCATACAAAAGGATGAATATAGAGATTTTTGTTAATGAATTGCAGCGGAGCATGGGTGACAATTGGAAATTAGATATAAATGAAAGGGCTAGTACTTTTGTTAAAAATATAGTGGCGGCGTTAGATACTGTTGCGCCTGAAAGAACATTTAAATACCAAAGGTATGGGAAGGGAAAGTATGGTTTACGGAGGATATAAATTGGGCGGCAATTGATAGAGATAGGGCATATAGAAAAGCAGTTTATACGGGATTAGAGCAGGATTGGCGGCGGTTTTAAAATTGAAAGAAATAAAGTCGTTAAACTTATAAAAGATAGGAAAAGGCAATATTATGAAAATATGATTGATGACAACAAGTCAGACTCAAGAAGAATGTGGAAGACACTAAAAGAAATATTGAAAGGTGAAGTTATGGATGTAAAAATTGCTGATAAGATAGATTTTGAAGGTGTTATCACTAATGAGGATATAAATATGGCAGACAAGTTCAATGAATATTATATTAATAGTATTGGTAACATTGTAAATAGTATTAAGCAAATAGATGATCAAAGGAGTAGTAGGAGAACAATATATGGTGTTGAAAATAAAGAGGTATTAGAAAATTTTAATCTTATTAATGCGAGTGAATTGGAAAGGATCGTGATGAATCTTCCGGCTAAGAAAGGGACGGAGGAGGGAATAAGTGTGGACCTGTTAAAAGCAGCTTTTTGTGAAATTAAAAATGAATTTACAGATATAATAAATATGTCATTAGATATGGGTGTGTGCCCAGATGGTTGGAAGACGTCTACGGTAATTCCAATTCCAAAAATTAAAAAACCGGAAAAAGCTAGTGATTATAGGCCGATTAACGTTCTGCCAGTATATGAGAAAGTTTTAGAGTTGGTGGTTTAAAGAGCAAATAGAAAAATACCTAGAGGCAAATAATGTGCTCACGGAGCACCAATCTGGATTTAGGAAATCGTACTCATGTGAGACGGCAATACAAGGAACAATAGATGAATGGAAATTGGAGATTGCTGAAGGAAAAATGGTGGGAGTAATATTTATGGATTTAAAAGAGCATTTGAAACTGTAGATAGAGGGAGGTTATTAGAAAAATTGTATCAGATTGAGATAAGGGGTAAGGTCTGGGATTGGTTAAAGTCATATTTAAATAGCAGAACACAAAAAGTTAGGTTCAATAGTCAGTATTCCAAGTCAATGGTAATAGACCATGGTGTTCCTCAGGGGTCTGTGTTAGGTCCGTTGCTTTTTATATTGTATATTAACGACATAATTAGCGCATGTTCGATGGGAAGTAATGTGAAACTGTTTGCGGATGATACGTTGATCTATGTAGTAGGAGAATCTAGTGAGGAACTTAATAGAAAGATGAATAATGCATTTTATGAGGTAGAAAAATGGATGAACCTAAATAAACTAAAGTTAAATGCAGGAAAAACAAAATATATGATTGTTCGGAGTAGTAGTAGAAAGGAAGTTAAAGGGCGGATAAGAATAGCATGTATGAATGGCGATATGTTAGAAACGCGTAGAGGTTATAAAATATTTAGGCGTAATGATTGACAGTAAGCTCACTTTTGCTGAACATTGTGATTATATGTTAAAAAAGATAGGTAAGAAAACTAGCTTCTTGAATAGAATAGGTCACTACTTGACACCGTACAGTAGACAAATAGTATACAAGGCGATTATTGCACCGCATTTTGAATATTGTGCAACAGTGATTGTAGGAATGGGTGAGACGCAAATTAAGAAACTACAAGTGGCGCAGAATAGAGCTATGCGAGTAATTTTGCGACTGTCTAGTGTCATAAGACGCAGTGCGTCATAAGACGCAGTGTGATAACAGTAATAAAGCAGAAAGCAAAAGTGGAAACAATGAAGATAAGAATGACAATAAAGCAAAAGATAATGATATTATTTCTTCCTTAGCCAATGCTTCACGACTTATTATAAAACAAAATAATTCGAGTGAAACACGTATGAATATACATAACTAATATGATAATATTGCGTCATATAACCAAAATTTCGTTGAAAAAATGTAAATTATTTGAAATACTGCTGAAGAATTATAAATCAACGAAATTCAGTTATTGTGCTCTCTCAAACAAAAGAAGAAGTATAACCACGTGAAGTAGACCAGTGTAGAACTTACTTAAGCACAAAACGATTATAATGTTGAACATAAAGTGAAAAAGCTTATAAATCATTAAATATATAAATCATTAAATATGTTGAACATAAAGTGAAAAAGCTTATAAATCATTAATTCATCGTGGTGAAAAAGAGAGGCTCGCATGTGCATATGTAGAACTTTCATTACCGACCCTCGACGCGTACACCGTTGCGTCCCCCTCTCTCGTCCGTCTCCCGCCGACCCTTTCCCCCCGCTCTCCCCCTTTGCCATCCGCCTCTTCACGACCCTCCAAGGCTGTGACTACTTCCTCCCCCTCCTCCCTGTCCGCCCGTTTCCTCATCCCTCTTACCTACCCTACGGTGCCTCCGCCGCCACCCGACGACGGACCCGAACCCTTGGCGCCCCTTTGCTCTTAGCCGCGGATACAAAAGCCGCGCAGCGGTGGATGGAGCGGTGTATATGGAGGGATGCGAAGGAGGTGGAACCGAACAAAGCAAGCTTCTCTCCAACGAGCCACAGGCAAGTTGCCGTAACTTGCGCTCTGGTAAATTTCCACGGAGACCTGAGACCCCTGCTGTTCTCGCTTGGTATACCTGGTCCCATACAATCCTTATCTTTCTTCCTCTTTCTTTACTTTCTCCGCACGAGAAGAGCTGCCAACGACAGCGCATACAATCGCGCAACATATCTCTCGTGCACTTAAAATGTTTAACTCTCTGCGATATTACTTTCTATTCACAATTTTCACGCCCAAGGTTTTACTCGTTTCCCATTTCTTTGTTCCCCTTTTTCCTGTTGGAATTTCTTTTTATGTAGCAAGAAAAATTCCATTCCTACAAGGCACCGAATGACGGGGTACCTGCGACCTGCGACGATCGTGTCCGTAAGAAGGATTCGAGGAATAGCGATTTTTTTTGTATTGGAAATTTCTCGAAATCGTACTGCCCGAAGGGCTCTCGCTCGATTAAGGACGGACGTCGAGAGACCGAGAGAGGGATGTACAAGCTGATAGCCGGGTAATAGAGAAGGGTACAGGAGGGATATCGCGTTAGAGGGCCTACTAGCTCGATTAGGACGCGAATAACGGCGAGGGCGAGGCACCATCGGACGACCGGATAGGCCGATAGACCACCAAGGGCGAAGGAGGAACATGTCCACCCCCGCGGCGCGCGGCGCACAGTGGGGCATTTTGACGATCTAGGCGCTCAAAAATCTGAAACAAAAGATCTACCCCAGTTTGTAATTTTTTTCGTTCAAGCTGACGTGGAATAATACTAGAAAATGTTTTTGAATAAGAAAGTAGTACGTTTATTAGTTATTTATTGATAAAAAAGTGATTTTATGAACAAAGGTGATTTTCTGAAAAAACAAAAAAATTTGAAATAAACCTAAACATAAACTAAACGTAAACATAAACTTTGACATAATATTTGCATATTACTCTGAATCTGAATCACTACTATTGGATGCACAGCTTTCATTAGACTTCGCATCACTCTCGACGTTTTCCTGAGAGAGAGAGGGTGATCGTAATAACGGCAATATTTCGGATGAGAGCACGTTTCGTTTTGTTAAAACTGGCTTCCTCAAACTCGCTATAAACGGATCAGATGAAATTAGCAATCTATGCAACGTCTGTATTTTTTGTTTTTTTTTAAACACGCATTATTTGAAAGATTGCAAAAAATCGCAGGATATCTTTAATGTTTTGAAGACCTAAATACTTGTACTTTCGATCTATGAAAAGATCAATCCGCTATTTTGTGCTATAACAATATAAAAGTTTACATTTAGGCAAGATATATATCAAATTTTCATTTTCTGAACTGTATATTGATCTATAAAAAACGAACCATCAGGATTACTAAAACAAAACTATATATATATGTTTAGTACCTTTAATCATGGAGTATATATGGTGTCAGGTGTAATTATTATGGTCACAGCCGTTTGCTTATAATCGGCGAATAAAAGCAACTGATACTTATGTCACGCCGAGCATCCGGTTCACTCGCTCGATAGTGAACAGTTTGAACCTCTCTCATATCCGCTGTAGGCGTCATAAAGCGTAAAGAAATTTGTTTTCGCAAATGTTCAACCTTAATAATAACATTTGTTATAGCGCTAAATGTTTTAAAAAAAGTTTATTTTTGGACTTTTAAGCGCCTAGATCGTCAAAATGCCCCACTGTGCGGCGTGGCCGTGTATATACGCACACACGCACCCGCATACGTACACATGCATACGCTCACGCAACGCGAGTCTCGCACGTATGTACACACGTGAGCTTGCAACGCGTTTTCACGCTCACGCTCGCGTGTGTACATCCTTCCGCGAAAGGCAGGCGGACCGGACGACGACGACGACGAGCGAGACCCGACACCGCTCCGCTCCTCGGCTCCGCTCGCTTCAAAAGAAGCAGGTGAAAATTAATTGTACGGGTCTTATACCCGAGTCGCGTGGAACGCGCGGACCTAGTCTGCTCGCGTCTACCCGCGTCTATCCGCGACGGCGGCGTGTGCAAAGTGTCGCATGTGTGTGTGTGTGTGTGTGTGTGTGTGTGTGCGTGCGTGCGTGCGCCTTCGTCCTATAACACCAGGACGCCATCGATCGATTTTCCTCTCGGCGTCGTCGTCGCCTTGTTGCCCATCGCCCCCATCAACCCCCTCTCCCTACCGCCCATCGACTCCCCCCGCCATGCCATCGCGAGCGCTTCCTCGCGCCTCTCGCGATGCGCGGTGTTGGCGCGCGCGCGAGACTGGATTCGTTAATCGTAGATCGAAGCCGCGTTGCGTCGCGCCGCGCCGACGGCCAACGCGCCTTATCCGCGAAATCATATTTTTGTTGCTGCCGCGCTCTTAGCAACGCCATAGCCGCCGCGCTGCCACGCATATACGTGGTCTGTCCAATAAATACGCGAACTGATTTTTAAAAATTTTATTTTCCAAAATTTAGGGTAGATCAATCTTATCCCCTTCAAAATACTCCCCATTTGTAGCAATGCACTTGTCTCACCTCCGTTTCCATTGTTCAAAACATTCCTGGAAGTCTTCAGGAGTCAGGCTCTTCAGCCGCTTTGTCGTTTCACGTTTTATCGTCTCCACGTCGTCCCAGCTACATCTGGTGAATAGGGAGGGTGATCAATCGCGGTGATCGCATTACGGGTCAGAAACTGGCGGACAATCAGTGCTGAATGTGAAGGCGCATTGTCATGATGCAGCAGCCATCCATCATCATCACACAAATTTGGTCGCACTCGACGCACACGATCCCTCAAGCGCTTGAGAACCTCCACGTAGAAGGCAGCATTCACTGTTTGTCCTTCAGGAAGAAATTCATGGTGGACAACACCATAAATATAAAAAAAAACGAGCTGCATGACTTTGATTTTTGAGCGGCTCACTAAAACGCGTGATCCACTTAAAAAGGGCAGTTTTCTTCAGTGTCATCTCCATAAACAGCCTTTAACATTTCATGAATTTCCCGAGAATTTTTCCAGTTTCACAAGAAATTTGATGTTGACTCGTTGTTCCATCTGTTCGTCAATCTCCATCGTCGACAAGAGCATAAAACACACGCCACAAAAAAATTTCCGGTTCAAGCGGTACGCTTGCCTCGACGGTTTGGTGATTACTGACGCTTCAGTGGCTCACCCGGCAACAAAGTAGCCAGTGCTCTCGCGCGAATTTCAAATTAAGGCCACCCGAGCAACGCAGTTCGCGTATTTATTGGACAGACCACGTATTTCACGCCTGGGACTGGGGTCAGCTGCTCTCCGCGATATACGCAAGCCGCGCTCGAGATACGAGCTGCGTCGCGTCGCGGCTCGCAGCTCGCAGCTCGCGACTTCGCTGCCGCTGAAAAGAGAAAATTCTTTCCTTTCCATACCGAATTAATTTCAACGCGATACTGCTAATCGTAAGTCACTGACTGTTACAGCCAAGTACCGAAATGTCACTTATGTAGACGTTAGACCGTGTGTATCACAAGTTTGTCAAAAAGCATTGATTCCGTCTCTTTCTTTGGCAACACCTTGTTTATCGAACGTCTTATTACGGCGCGCGGCGCTATTTCACGGGAGAAATCATCGATTCCGTGTTCAGACATCCGCAATTTAATTTAAAAGTTACCCGTCCGTGTATCAACAGTAACAAACTGATGCTTTCAACGTGATTTGACTAATTATAATCTCGCCTGACGTTACAATTCTGTTACTTTTGGTGAACTCCAAATCGATCGATTACTTGCGATAGTCTCTTAGTTTGTTCGTACCTTTTATTTGTATCAGGCAAACACACGAAAATTTTCACTGTTTTTCTACATCTAGCATACAGACTCCAAACTTTTATGTTACGTGTCATATATACATATATATACATACATAATATATACACACATGCATATATAAATAAAATGTGTATTATTTTAAAGAATTTATTAATAGGTATAATAAATAAACTGTCATTAGAATAATAACAATAATAATAGACCCCAAGGACGGCTGAAAAAGGCGCACGCGGTCGTCCTCGTGCTCGTCATCGCCGCGATTATACGCTTTCATCCGAGATTCTAGCAAAGTTGGAGCTCTGAAATCCTAAACGTGCGCGGGGACAGCGATAATTATCGAGAGTAGGACGCCTCTCTCTTTCTCTCTCGCTCTCTTTCTCCGCGCTACCATCGCACGCGGCGGTGAAAAACGAGCCGGCATACGTGACGAAATGCGGTCGGTCCTCGCGCGTGTATCGCCGACGAGGCCGCGGGATATCGGGGCGCGTACAGGTACACACTTGTCGCGTATTCGCGTTCGTGCGCGCGCGACGGTTACTCGCGGTAAATTTACCCGCGAATTATCGCGAGAGCGAGTCCTCCTTACCGCGCCCCGCCTGGTCTCGCCTCAACTCGCCTCGCCTCGCCTCGCCTCGCCTCGCCTCGCCTCGCCTCGCCTTGCCTTGCCTCGCCTCGCCTTGCCCGGCCCGGTGTAACTTCGCGTCGAATGCTCGTACGGATTTTAGGCCGCGCGCTCGTAAATCCGGGCTCTCCCTCGGGGATTGCTGGCAGAGGTGGCGGGAAGGATTTAAGGGTTTTGCTGCATCCGACATCCTCTGACCCACTCTCTCTTTCTCTCTCTCTCTGTTGAGCTTTCATATCTCGCACAAAAGACCGGCAAACCTCGGCAAATGTTATAAATATTACGGAATTTTCTTATGTAATTTTCTATGTAAAGCACAAGGGCGGCTCGTTTCGTGCTGGACGGACACGCGTTTCTCGTTGTTTCCGCGTACAATGCGTGACTCACGAAACTGCCTCGACAGTTTCAAAATATTATTTAGAACGGTTGTGTGTGATTGACCCACCTAAATACACACTTAAATATAATGAAATAAATATAATCAGAAACAGATTCGATGCGGGGCTTGAATTATTTTGTGCGTTAAATAATTAATAAATGCTGTGAATAACAAGAAGAGATATAGAGTTATAGAGTCGAATCGGGGGAGAAAAATCGTTCCAATTTACGAGTTTTTTTTTCTCTTAATTTGTCCGTGTTTTACTTTTCACTTAATTTGTCCGTGTTTTACTTTTACTACCGTGGTTTCAGACAGACAATTTCCTTCGTTCCTGACGATCTTAGGCTTTTAGCGAACCAGGTACCTGAGTCTACGTCTATATTGACCTCGATATTGACCGCCGGAACCCCGTCGATTTTTAGACCGGTATTCATAGTCGATACATATTGCAGGGCCGTCTTAAGTAATTTTGTCCTTGTACATCCCTTGTCAAGGTCAAATGACCCCTTGGTGAGAAGTACAAAAAAAAGAGGCGTGCGCTGCACGACAAAGCGTGCGACGACGAAGGGTGCATTCGGGGAGCACGCTATTAGCACAATTATCGTCCAAAACCGTTCGAGGAGACGCTTTGTGGCGCTATGATATACGATGATGACGTCACTCTAAAGGCAGCGTGACGTCATCACTCGCGCTATTTTCGCTATTATTTTCGAGGTGAGGCACGAAATGCTATTGGCGCTTATTCTCTCCTCGAACACTTGATTGCGTATAGGGGCTGCTTTCAGAATACTGCAGATAACGAAACGTAACCAATGTCAATTCCAACAATGGACCAAGGACCAAGTGACGTTGAAATTAATCTGTTTGATGAAGAAAATGCAATAAATTATTCTATGAAATTGTCTCCAGAAGATGCTGGGAGTGCAAAGAATGGTAAATAATTGATGATACAAGTTATGTAGGTAGTATTCTATTTGCTGTGTAATTATGATCAAATAAAAGTTGTAGGTAAAATAATGGCATAAAACTCAATAAATAAAGTTAAAATAAAAAATTCGTTTGTTATTCACACTTGGCACTCGCACAACTCGCATCATCGGCCATATTGCAATTTTATTCTAAAGCTGCGTTCGGGGAGCTTGCTATCGCTATCGCGCTATTGGCTCCCCGAACGTAGTTTATAGCGTTTGCATTTATAGCGTTAATAGCGTCTCCCCGAATGCACCCGAAGCGCGAAGGGAGCCCGGCACAGGAAAGGAAGGGACGGGAGACAATTCGTGAAGTCTTAGGTCTTGGGCGAGATGTCTTGGCAGAGGCAGAGATGGAAGGGACAGAAGAGTAGAGGACGACTACGACTCCCTCGCGCCGTTGGTGTGAGTGGAGCGAAAAGAGAGTGGGGATGACTGGATTCGCCGGCGAATAGAGTATCCTGACGCAGCGCGCAGCGGCAGCGGCAGCGGCAGCGCACAGGCACAGGTGGAGGGGAGAGATTCACGACGCTGACCAGTCGGCAATACTCTGCATTCGGCAGTCGACCGTCAGAACTCAGAACGGCAGCGAGTAGGCAGTAATAGTTTACGTTTAGTCGTGGTTCCGGCGTGTTCGGCTGCGACATGAGGAGCCGGGTGACACGATAGTTCAGGATACCGGTAGTATTGTGAGAGTATAGTGATAGTCCGCATAGCGAGCTTGATCGCTAACGACCTGATCGATCAGTGATCGAGTCAGTCTCAGTTTAACTGAATCTCTTTGGCCAGAGGGCCAAAGAGCCGAAGTTGGAAAGTCGACGCAGTGCCGTAGTTCATTGGTAATCGCGTGGCATACGCGATTGTTTAACAGACGTACGATCGGCGAGCAGTCAGCCACGAGCAACCCCTTCGACGACGACGACGACGGTGGACACTTGGAGTGGTGAGTGACAATTTTATTATTTCGGAGTCGGAGTGTGAATCGCGCGTTGAGGGTGTTACCGAGTTTTTTCCCCCGCGTTTTTCCTCGCTCCGTGAAATTGATAGTCAAGTCAATCGCACCCGCGGTAGTCGAGTCAATTGCGCCCGCGGTAGTCGAAGTCGAATCAACCGCGTCCGCGACGACGCGAGGACGCAGCGTAATCGGTGTGTTTTCCTTCTTTTGTTCGCGATCGTGCTCAATCTCGCTCGCGAACGACCGCGACGCGACTTACGCGATTAGGCGACGAGGAACTCGGACGTTGCGAACACAGAGAGAGAACGCGAACGCGAGGCCGGACGCGAAACGACGGACGCGCGTCGTGGGGTATTTACGCGGTCGCGGTCGCGTTCGCGGCACGTCGCGTTGCGTTCGCGAATTCCGCGAATTTCGCGAGTCAAAACAAGCAAGCGTCCTCGAATCTCGAACAACGACGACGAGCGCGCCGGCGAAAACTGATCTTCGGGCTGCGGGCCGGTGCGCGATCTCTCGTGTGTGCCTATCGCCGTCTCCATTTCACCCGTTTCGTCTATCTCGCTCACGCTCCGACTACCACCCCAACCATGCTATTCCTCGTGGTATAGCAATAATATCGTTTCTTGCGCGCAGTGCGGATTGGTTGGTGCAGTCGCAACCGAGGAGCGGAGAGGAGCGCCGGGGAGAGTACCAACACGCTTCGTTTTACTCGCGCTAGCGCCGTCAACGGGAGAGGAGCAACGGTGGAGCGGCGGAGCGGCAAGGTGTAGAGCAGCCAGCAGCGGCAGAGCAGTGCCTTGCTTCAACGGAGGGCAGGAGAACGCGTAAGAGGGGGGAAGAAGTGAGAAAGAGAGAGATAGAGAGAGAGAGAGAAAGAAAGAAGAGGTGGTGGTTGTAGCCGCCCGCCCGACCGACCGACCGACCGAGTTGTTTCATTCATAAAAAAGTTCTTTATTACTCTCTGTGAGCGCATGTGCTATTCCACCACGGAGGAGGAACGAGTACTACTACTCCCCCGACCGGCTGCGACGGCGTAACCGCGTTTACACACAGTATTATTTACTACTGTGCGAGATACGAATCGGCGCCACACGCCGCACCGGCAGCGCAGCGTACGGATCGTTCCGTTTCCATCTCCGCATCCGTGCTAGTCATCTTTGCGTTCATCGTCCGGAGAGAAACTTTGTGTGCATGTGTCGATCTTAAAACGAACGTATTCTTTAATTTTTTTTGTTTTTTTTTTGGTGTGTATTCTTATGCGCGATCCGGGAATAGAATTAGTTAAATGATGCGAATCTAATGCGATCGAGTCATCGAGTGAAGAGGCAAGGGGATCAGCGAACGCGAAATTCGGGTGCCGGATTGTAACTCGAATTGTCATTGCGAAGAACTTCTGACACCAACCTGGACAACCTGGATCAATCACAAGAATCCCCTGTGGATCTCTCCCCTGAAGCGAGGGGAGCTACGGATCGGAGGGATCGTACTGATCGTAGACAAACTCGCGAGCGTCGACAGCATAGTTTAAACTATCGTCAAAATTACAACTTGTCGACGATGCCGCGGAATGAATCAACGCGATCCGCGGGCAAGCGGCCGAAGAGATTGATGATGCCACGAGACAAATTGGATGCTATCGACCGAGTGCACGCTGGAAAATCCAAAGCGGCTGTGGCACGTGATATCGGTGTGCCCGAATCGACTCTACGCGGATGGTGTAAGAAAGAATCAAAAATCCGCCTTCAAGATGCTAATTCAAGAACTTCTTTGACTCCGACCAGTTCGGAGAACAGCAGAAATAGTGTAGCGGGATCCTCGTCACGGTCAACGTCAACTGAAAACACATTGGGAATGTCGTCTTGTGGAGCAGCAGAGAGAGTCAACGAGGAGTCTGAAGCCCAGACTCCTGGGTCAGCTCCAAAGCGCCAAAGATTGGATAACAATTTGGCATCCTCTGCCGTTGCCGCTGCAATTAACATGAATAACATAAATAACATAAATAACATGTCGACATCGGCTCGAACACCTTTAGTCAGTGATTTAAGTCCAGCATTGTTAAATCCAGCATTAACTCCATTTTTCTACAACATGCTCATGAACAATGACAATGCTGCTATAACCGCAATTATTTCCTCGTTTATGAGAGCTCCTTCTTCTCACTCCGGATACTTAGCACCTGCTGCAAATCTTCTTGACAGCCTGCCTAGGAACAACGGTGCGATGGGCAGTACGATGACCATGACAATGGGAAATATGTTGCCTACTAACAATAGTAACAATACGCAAATTAACGGCAGAAGAAGGTATAACGCCCTAGGACATACTTCAACGGAGTTCCTGCCGAGAACCGCAGCGAGGAAACAGAGCAACCGTTCGCCGAATGCGGAGAGACCGTCCGGGAGCATTTCTCAACCGACGAACAATCGAACCTCCCCCATGCCATCAACATCGGCAAACAACGGCAACAACGGCGGTGTGACGAATAATTCAACAAGATCATCCAAAGACTGTAGAAAACTTAATGCCATAATATATCAACTGCAGCAACAACAAGGTGCCGAACCGTCTGTGTCAGAGTGTAACATGACAGAAATTATATCCAATAATGCGATAAACAATAACAATAATAATGTCGACCATGTTGACAATGAAACTACGAACCGAAGATCTCCCAATTCCCTTCCGCCGGGCTTTTCTGAAATGTTAACGAACTGTGCTAAACTCATAGAATGGTTACAAACTTATGGATCTCCCATCTGTACCTTCAACCAAGTGACTCAAATAAAGAAAATTTTAGAAAACTTGACGAACTGGGCGAACTCGAAGGAAAATGAGCCTAAGAGAAAGAGTAACGGTACGAGCTAGCTGAAGCAGCGGAGAAAGTGAGGTGTGACTAACTATATTAATTAATTTTTTGTAATTAAATTTATGTATAAAACATGTACAAAATTATGTCATAGACAAGTATATGTGTGTGAGTTTGTGTACATTTGTATATATAAGAAAGCATTTGCGTACGCGGTGCACGAGGAATGAGATAAAATTAGCGGCTCTGTGGCTCTGTGTGTGTGTGTGTGACTGTGTGTACATTTGTATATATAAGAAAGCATTTGCGTACGCGGTGCACGAGGAATGAGATAAAAAATAGCGGCTCTGTGTGTGTGTGTGTGTAATCTTGTATGTACATATTATATATAATGGATCCGCCATTTATTACTCAATTCCTCCTTGTTTTATTAGCGTCTTGTAGAATACGTTTGATGAAACGAGGACGCGATGTTCAGGAGTTCCACAGGTGCAGGTGCACCTTTTCCTATATTTTTCTACCTCCTAGGGTAGTTACTTTTACGTTTAGAAATTTATTATTTTCAAGAGAATCTTCAGGTTTTGTTTTATATTAAGACGACATTGGCACGAAAACTCGGATTACGCTCAACGACAATGTAATTGAAAGAGGAAACGTATAAAAAAGAAAATCTTACAATTAGTTTGGATTAAACCTTAGAAAGTTTGTTGACTTACCATAATAAGAGCTTCGTCTAGTTTCTGATACTCGATGTGATCACTGATGAATTTTACACATCCACACCATGTGTATAGTTCCGGATACGGCAGCGTACTTCGTTTGATATTGGTAGATACAAATTTCTACGCAAAGTAGAAAAGATCCATTCTAGTTGGGCTTTTCGTCGGGCAGCGTAAGATATATTTTTTGCGTTTCTCTCTTTTGTATCATTAAATATTTCTATTATTATAAAATTAATTAAAAGTCAGAAATTTAATCAAACATTTTCGTACATTCGAACAGTATTAGGTACGTACAATTGTTTCTGTGACATGGTCGCGTATGAAGATATATGATGGAGAAATTTTCTTTTTTTCTATTACAATTGTTACATGACCAAAACAAAACACAAAAAAACTAAAAATTTTGAAAATATATTGTACATTCCTTTATACATACTGCGAATGATTTTTTGATTTATTAGTGGTAATAATTATATATTATATTTAGTTAATGTAGTAGAAATTCCGTGTATAGCATTAGTATTTTGTAAATTCGCGTTGTATTTCTTTTTCTAGTTTTTCCGACTCTAGTATGGCAATTTTTAATAACGTTACAAAAATAAAAAAACATTTTTAAAAAACAAGAAAAAATATTTTTAAAAAAATTTAAAAATGTGATGCAAAAAATTAAAAAAATAGAGTTTCTTGAAAATTTCTGTAAAATATATAAAATTAATTCTTTTCTTATATATTTTCTTAACTTTTATGTTAATACTTTTAGGTAAATATTTTTATGTAAGTACTTTTATGCAAATATTTTTATTTTTTATTTTCTATTTTTATCTTTATTTGTGTAAAACGCTAATGCTAGACATGCGATACTCTATTAGTTAAATCACGTAGCGTGATTAATATTGTATATGTAGGTATAATATAGGTTTAAGAATAAAATTTTAAGATATTAGTATAAAACTTCTTATACCAAAGGAATAAAGTCGAGCTGTGACTTGCAAATAAGACTGATACGACTTATAGTACTTGGTATAGGGGATTTATTGTAAAAATGTTCGAATCTATCGCGTAACTTCATACACGATTATTTCGTTTAATACTGACGTATAAAACTGCTGTAAGAGTGCGTACAAAATGTAATCACAACGATGCGAGATACTTATAAAATTGTATAAGTGACGCAATTAAAAATTGATAATTTTTAGTAATATTTTTAAAAATATCTTTAAATTTTTTAAATATGTACAATATTTTTTCCTGTTTTTTAAAATATTTTTTTTTATTTTTATCGTACTAGTGAAATTTGTCATATTGAAGTAGAAGAAGCTGGAGAGGCAAGTGCAAAGCGAACCTCAAATTATTGGATATCTTTTTATGCAAAATTATTATTGCACATAAAGATTCTTTTCGAATTACGTTGCTAACACGATTTTAGCAAACATAAATCGCGCACTTAACGCGAAATCTCTCTCTTTTCGGTTTTGCGCCTATTTTCCGAACATATACCCGACGACTCCAGTTACAGTTTTTTTATTGCACGTCATTTTGTAATTAGCGCTCATACATAAGTTTTCGTTATTAATAGATATAAGAATTTGTGTTTATTATAAAAATTAGGAAAAATAAATATTAGGACAATTTGATTATATGAATTTCTCGTGTTTTAATGATGATACTTGATTGATGCGGTCTCAATGTAGACATTTTATTTCTGACTTTAATTTTTGTAAAAACAACTGTACGCAATTTAAGAGCAAATTAAAAAGTAAAAAAAATAAATAAAACAAAGATGAAAATAAAGATAAAAATAGAAATTTATTTTTAAACATTTATGATCCATTAATCCATAGAAAATTAACATAGTTATTATTTTTAATAATTAATGAGCGAAATGGCTAAATTAAATATTATCAGAATTCTGTTTCCTAACATTCTATTTCCTAATCATCTATATAATTATGCATGTACATATCTTTATATATATAATTGATAGATAAGTGTATTTCAATTCCCCCTCAATTATTTCTTGCATTACACAGCGCATAAAAACTGTACGTGAAATTTTACTCTAAATTTTGACGGGAATTACAAATTGTCTAAAGGAACTTTTAACGACATTTTAATCACTTTTTTCCAATACCACGTGGTTTCACATATTTTAACTATGTAATAGTATAGAATTGATCAGCTAATCTTGTGATCAGCTGATATTACAGCTGACTTTTCAATCAGCTGATTTTGTGTTCTACTGGCCGGGGACTTATAAAATTTTATCTTCTATCTATAACAATCTCTACTTATAACATTCGCAAATTGTAAATACAAAGAATCAAGTTGCGTTGCAAAATTCTCTACACACAAAGATTTAGAAAACACGCAGCTTTTATAACATGACTCTCATTAGTCTAATTTAATACGCCCTGCTTTTTGCATTTTTTAACGTATTGCACGATTTATCTCAGAAAAAGAGAGAGAGAGAGAGAGAGATCCTTGTAATAATTTCAAGAACAAAGGGAAATAATTTGGCTCAATTAGCATAAGATTTATGTTAAGATAAAAACGACTTTGCTTCTATTACATTGAGATTTACATTAAGAAGCCGATATGTATCGTTAATTAGGAGTTGACATTGCTCTTTCGCGAGATGAAAGTTTACCCACTTGTACACGACATTCGTTCTCGCAGGCCAACAATAACGGTCGGCGATTCGTGTACTTGGCGTGGATCTGCCGGCGGAAGTTCTCCGCGTACCACAGCAGCAGTCGCTCCTTGTCGCTGACGCAACGGTAACTATCCGGAAGTGATCGCGCATAGAGATCCTCCGTGATTGTCGATACATCCGGCCAACATAACTTGATCAGACACAATTCGCGTTGCACTCGCCGCAGGATCTCCTCGACGGTGCGAACGGGTTTCCCTGTCGCTGTCCTTTGTTCATCATCCCTTGGATGCCCATCCGGCGCGGGCGGCGACGAACGGAGATCGTCAAATTCGAATTGCTTCTCGGCCGCGTGACTCATCACGACGTCATTCATTGCGCAATCCGATTGTCCGCCACCGACGTGGGGGTGTGAAAACGCGCGTTTGACCAACCGACCAACCGACCGCGAATTGCCGCGAATGTTTATTAGCACGATTACGGTACCGCGATTCGAATTCGCATCGACATGCAAACAAATATTAAACGCTACACTTGTTGAGCAGATGTCCATAGGTATAGCATACAATTTATTTTCTCCTCTCGAAAGGTCTACTTTCGAAATGGATTCATCAAATTATTAATAACAGAAATTGAAAAACGTTCTACTCTGCTTTATCAGCTTAAAGATGAAGATATAATGAATAAAATGCGCTGTGCGTACGTCCATAATTTTGATTCTGACTTGATTTACGATATACAGGATGTCTGATAATAAAAGTAACACGCGCATAGGGTATAGATAGAGAGGATTAAACTGAATAAAGAAATCTTGTACCATTATGCGATTATGACAATAAACAATGAGTTATTAATTAATGAAGATCTGCAAATCAGCGTGCATTTGCGCGATTCGATGAGAAGAGGCAGCTCAGCATTTACGTTGTTACGCGCGCCACGAGGCATTGAGAGAAGCGCTGTGTAAATAACAAATACCTTATTATTTATTATTATATAGCAAAACGGTAGAGGACATTTTTTATTCTGTTTAACCCGCTCTACCTACTTTCTGCAGATATTTATATTTATTATCAGACATCCTGTACATTGAAATGCGTACACGTATTACTTGTTTTAAGTAAATCTTTTTTTCCGTGTAGAAACGCGATATTCTAAGAAGCAGATATCTTCCAGGTTTTTGTCATTTGTCATGAAGCAAACTTCCTATTGTAAATCTTTTCATAAATTCAAGTTTTTTCAAGGCGGGACACACATTGTCTGACAACGACAGTCGCATTTTTGGAAAGAAGATTAGCGACCCGAAACCATCAGGTAGAAAAATATTTTCTAGCACAGCTCATCCTCCATAGAAGTCTTGAATAGTGGGGAGTGGGGACTGGGGACTGGGGACTAGTAGGGAATAGGGATGTGTGGGTAAAACGCACACATTGCTCATCTGTAGATGAAAGCAGTTGGAGGGGAAGGTGCATTAACGTGCATACAGAAATTTAGCTGATGCGACAATTCAAGTAAGAGGAAATAATGGTACAAACATGCTGTATCTGTAAGAAAGAACTTGGTATGGAGGAAGATGTGACTTTTCATCGGTAAATATTCAATGTATATTATATTACATTATAGAATAAAGTTAACCAAAAGAATAACTGTTTTTCATACGTCTCCTCCGTGAGATTTGCAAGTAAAAATATTTATTCAAAACATTTTCTGCACATGCAAAAGTATATTTGGAAATTGTCGTTCTTTATTATATGAAAAGAGTAGCAAAATTTCAAAATTTCTTAAAAGATTTGAAGGTTATAATAACGATGAACCTTGTTATGTGAAAAAAATTGTAAACTTATTTAGAACAATACAATTATAGATTCTGCTTTAGGTAAAATGAAATGTACTGTACCTACTATGTCTGAAAATGCCTTTTCCAACATATGCATGCGTTAGATTGGATTGTACGCGTAAATATTGCATTGTGTTAGTTGTTATATATTGAAAGCAATCGGAATACACTTACTAAATATAATTTAAGTAATTATATGGTAATCATGAAATAAATAAGCAATTTGCACGTTTCTGAACATGTTTTATTCATATTAACTTTCTTTCATAAACATATCTTGTGATATGTATATGTTGTCATATATATAAACATGCCTTTTATATAAAATAAATATTTCTTATAAACATAAAACATAAAACTTCTATTAACTTTCTTTCATAAACACATCTTGTATGTATAAACATACTTTCTATATAAAAAAAATATTTCTTATAAACAAAAAACATAAAACTTTTATTAACTTTTTTTTATAAACATATCTTGTATCTATAAACATACTTTTTATATAAAAAAAATATTTTATATAAACATAAAACATACACTTTTAAATGTAAATATTTTATATTAAAAATGTATGTTTTTCTGTAAAAACGCTATTAACGTGGTATTAAAAATGATATATTTAAACATGTAAGAAATTATTGATTAGCAAATATAACTAATCGATTATGAAAACTTCTTATTCTTTTTATATTTGTTACACTGTTTTTAGCTTCGTGGTATAATCTTATGTTAAAATATTTATGCAAAACCTGATGTACTAATTCAGATTTATGAGTATCAAGAACACATGTTATTTGGATAAAATCATCAAAATGACTAAATATATCATTAGGTAACAAACGTTTTGCGCTATATATAAGGCTATTCATTAAGTTTTTAACTGTAAATAGATTTTTATGTTGCCTAAGAACACGCTCAGCAACTTTACAAATTTTAATAATTGAATCACTAGGAAATAATAATCCTCCCCTATTTTTTATTCTTATTAATAAAGATTTTGTTACCTTAGTCTCTAAACTTTGGCGACACATATCACATTTAATTTTATCCTTAATACTTTTAACCACAACTCCAGCTATGTAAGTTACAACTTCTGAATTGTATTCATTCCAGCACCAACTATTTGGAGACTCATAATCGTGATCAGACAATGTCAAAATGTTATCAACCAATAATTCATCCGCCTTGTTTGTTTCTATTTCAGGTTTAAGAATGTGGGTTTCATCTTGGACGGTACAATTTCCTTCTTCTGGTACTATTGCATGAACATGGGTCATCAATTTCTGATATGACCTTTTGAATTGGAGACAAGTTGGATTATTATTAAATCCTCCCATTCTTCTTATACTTGAAAAAAATGTCTCTATGTGATCCTGAGACATTTTATATGTTAGTAAATATGTAATAAGTTTTTTTTCAAATAAATACGTTGCTACATGTAACGCGCTATTCATGCCTACAATAAAACCCCAAAAACCGACTCTTTTTTTACTTTGCAAAATGGGTATACGTTCACCAGTCTTTTTATCGACTATTTGTAATGACTGAATATAGTTAGTGTAATCTATAATATTTTTTTCCATCATTTGAAGGTTTTCAAGAGTTATGCACTCCTCTGTTATATTTTTCCCAAATTTTCTCCTGCTGTTTAATAAATCAAAAATATTATTAAAAATTTGACAAAATCGTGCTGTAGTTAATGCTTCCAAAAATGCAAGGTATATACGACTTAAAAAGATTAATGCATTGGCTACTCTTGTACTTAAAACCTGTGCTGCTAGTTTAACTTTCATTTTTTCATTATGGAAATTAATGTGTCTTCTACTGATTTTTGTCCCAGGATAAACTTTTTCCTTCTCTTGCAAGTCTACAAGCATTACTAAATATTTCCAAAGAACAAATCTACCTTTGTCATCGATAATATCACAATTACTAAACGTATTTCTGACTAGCTTTAACATATGACAAGCATCAGGTACAACGTGTATAGGTTCTTTCGAAATAGGATGTAGAAATGTTGTTTTATTAAAATCTTCCTTGGCCTTACTCCCAAGATTTTCTATCATTGATAAATTAGAAGCAGCACCGTCGAAAGTAATCGATCTTATATTTTTAATGCCATTTTTACTTAAAATTATTAAATTATTTGTGATAATATTCGCTCTTTCTTCAGCATTCAAGCTTCTAATAAAATAATAAGATATTGGCGTTTTAAAATGACCGTTTAAAGCTACGAGGATTACAACCAAAGCATACGTGGCATCTCTGTCATCATCAATATCATCAAAATTTATCCCAACATCCACATGGCCATAAGATTTCCGACCATCCCATTCAACACATTTCTTAATTGACATCTCATCTACTTGTATTCCAAACTGTAGAATTTTACCACTTTTTTCGTTTTCGTCTATTACACTTTTAATTGACTTCAATATTTGCATAGTAATTCCAGGATTAAAATCAATTGTACTGAACCATTTTCTTATAGTTCTTGGATGAGGTAATCTATTTTGAAATGTTTGTCTCATATAATTATAAGCTGCATTTGAATAAAATAATAACGTAGCAGCAAATTGTCTTGTAGCTTCTGGATACTTTGTAACGCCGCGTTTACTCAGAACATTTTTCACAATTTCTACAGCTGGAATACTTATTGTAGCCTAAACAAAAAATTTTGAAATAAAACAAATTAACTGAAGAAAAATTATAAAATAATATATTAACAGAATTGAAATAATTCTTTCAATATATATACATATATGTATATATATATATATATATATATATATATATATATATATATATATAATAATTAGATGAAAGAGCTAATGAGAGAATCAAACTTTGGCTATCACTGACTGATATTTATAGTTGTTCGCGCGCGAGCGAGATTTGTCGCGGCGAACGTGAGATGCCGGGATCGCTCAGAGAGAGCGAGAGGTGAGAACGACGGGAACGAGGAAAGTGCGAGAGAGAGAGAGAGAGAAGTGACGTTAGAGCGAGATACTGTGGAGCGTGAACAGATGTCAAAAGTCGTTTGTTCGAAAGTCACTTTGAATTAATGAGTGTCTTTGTTAGCGATAAATAATTTCTTTATTATAATCGCTGAATTTATAATTGTCTATTTAAATGCGTTATGGATTGTCTTTATGCAAAACGATCGATGCACCATCGAGACGCAAAATCACTGAAGCGCTCGCACATTCGGAGCACGGCGCGCGGTCGAATAATCGGAGCGATTTGGTTTATAATTGTCTGTTTGAAATTATCGCTTTCTCCACTGAATTCTCGGCGACAATGCAGCACGAAAATGCATTTGCTTGGCACTTGATCGCGGTCGCGCTATCGGCGATAAGACTCGCACTCGATGTGTCTCGCGACGATTCTCGAAGATTCTCGAATATTCGGGTTTAACGACTCAACAACGAAATGGTTCAAAAAACTCGCTCCACGTATCGAACTAGTCTGGCCTTTGTCTCGACGACGGCAGTCAATCAGCCGAAAATTCTTCGCTTAAGGAGGGAGTGACGTGGCGCGCTTATTGGCGCACGATTCCGAGAACACGTCGCACGCTCCTCGGAACGCAGGTGGGATATATCGAGACATTCCTCGAAATCGATATATTCCAGAACGAGAAAGAATCATAAATTCATGAATAATTATGACCGTTTATCGGTCCGAAACGTATAATAATAATTAGGATTATATAATAATATCTTGAACATAAATAATACTAATAATAATCTGAATAAATCTTGAATATAATATCAATAATAATTTGAATCAATCTTGAACATAAATATTATTAATAATAATTTGACTCAATCTTGAACATACCGCCCGCCTCGAAACCCTCGTTTCGAAATGTGTATCGATCCGAATAGAAGGCTATTGCTTGCCTTTCTTGTAAGAAAATGTACGATAAATGAACGAAAAGTATTCGAAGCGATCGGTATGTTAGTCACTCTATAGAATGAATTAATCTGGATTTTCGCCGGGTTCGATGTCGATGGGAAGTAGGCAGAGCTTGACGATCGGACGTTTATATTCGGAGGAAGCGGTTTTAACTGTTACAACGCGTACTAATCCGTCCAGACCCGCGTGACAATGCGTGACTCGGCCTAATTCCCACTTACACGGAGGGTAGCGCAGAATTTTGTAATAACACTAATTGGCCGACTCGAACACCGGCTTTTTCGATTCGGCGCCATTTCGCTCGCTGCTGAAGCGTATTGATATAGTCGCTTTGCCATCGCTTTTAAAAAATTTCATTAAGTTGCCGCACTAATTGCCAGCGCGACAAACGATTTTCTTTTACATTAAGGATGGAAGGCTCAGGACTGGTGGTTATCGCGGAACCTATGAGGAAATGGCCGGGTGTGAGCGGCTCATAGTCGTCGATCGTATCCGTAAGGGGAGCGAGAGGCCTAGAATTGAGGCAAGCTTCGACATTACATAGGAACGTGGCGAATTCCTCGAAAGTCAGAGTGTGAGCTCCAACGACACGGCGAATGTGGTGTTTCACACTACGCACCCCGGCTTCCCATAACCCGCCGAAATGGGGAGCGGACGGAGGTATGAAATGCCACGAGACTTTGTCAGAAGCTGTTTTGCTTTGGAAGTTGGGATCATGAAGGGCCGCTCGAAACGCAGCGGTCAACTCGCGATCCGCTCCAACGAAAGTCGTGCCGTTGTCGGAATAAATGGATTCCGGAAGTCCTCGTCGAGCGCAAAATCGGGAATATGCTCCCAGAAATGCGGGCGTCGAATAGCCATCGACAATCTCCAGATGAATCGCTCGGGTCGATAGGCATATAAAGACGGCAATGTACGCCTTTCGGGATGCGATACCGCGGCCGGACATAGATCGGATCGACACTGGACCAGCGTAATCTATACCGCAGTGTTGAAAAGCGCGAGTGGGGGGAGACACGCGCACCTGAGGGAGGTTTCCCATGAGGTGAGTAGGCGCAGCGGCCCTCTCTCGTGTGCATACGACGCATCGGTGAATTTCCGATTTTACAAGGTTACGAGCGCGCAGGAGCCAGAACTCCTGACGCAATGTGGCGAGAGTGAGCTGCGTGCCACCGTGGAGAGCTCGCAGGTGAGCGTGCCTCACTATTAATATAGCTAAGGGATGTGCTGCTAGCACGACTGGATGTTTCGTTTGAAACGAGATCGGGGCGTTTTCTAACCGCCCGCCAACACGAATTATTTCATCTTCGTCAAGGAAAGGCGCGAGAGGTTCTAATGAGCTTTTCGACGAGATGGATTTGTTATTTAAGAACGCTGCTCTCTCGAAGGGGAAAACTTCCTCTTGTATGCGCTTTAGCCAGAAGATGCGCGCTTGTCGACACTCGTCTGCCGAGAGCGCAGAAGAATTTTTCTCAAGATTCGCGCGAGATTTAGGACGATCGCGCAGTCGAGAAATATAACGAAGAACGTAAGCGGTGACTCTTATGAGTTTCAGCCACGACGAATATCGCGACGCGAGATCCCACGATTCAGCCGCTTGAGCTACATGCGCGGTTGCTCGAGAATTTTGTTCCGACTCAGTCTCGTACGACGAAGGATCACTCTGTGGCCACTCGGAGGCTGGAAGGCGTAACCAAGTGGGCCCGTGCCACCATAGATGGTGAGCCGACAGTTGTTGGCCCCGAATGCCTCGCGACGCACAGTCAGCGGGATTCTCGTCGGTAGAGACATGTCTCCATGAGGCGGAGGGAAGGCGGGACTGAATTCTAGACACGCGATTTGCCACGAATGTTTTCCATTTCGAGGGATGTTGAGTCACCCACGCGAGCACGACTTTTGAATCACTCCAACAGTGATATGGCACGGTAGAGAGATGAAGCGAAGTACGAACGAAATCTATTATTCGCTGATAATCGATATCGCGAGAATCGATCAGAATCTGCCTATACATTTTAGCGATGTCCGCTGAGCCAACGTATCGGAATTGTCGCCACCGTGAAATGACCGCTGCTAGATTCGTTTGTAATTTGCGACCGATCAGCAAATGGTGATTAAGTGACGTCCCGTTTGTGGTGAGACTCGACGCATTGAACACGACTCTTAATCGAGTCGTAACGCTGCTGTCTCTTATAACCGGGTGATGCGGAATGTAAACGCACCTATCAGAGGCAATCGCGGAGACTGAGGCTTTTCGCATATGTCAGAGCTGCTCGTATTCTTTTAAGAAATTCGTGTATTCCGTCTTTAACGCGGGATTATTTTTAAATCGACGTTGCAGACCTTTGAGTAAACGTTCGGCGGTGTCGTACGAATTTCCAATATCGATCGGAGGACCCTTTTTAAAGGGAAGGCGAACGATATAGCGACCGTCGGGGCAGCGAGAGTGAGTTTTTTGAAAATGTTCCTCACATTGCTGCTCTTCCGGGCTAAGCACGTTTGTCGGGGAACTTCTTCGATTTCCCAGAATTTTCGAAGCTCCTCATCGAGAGAGAGTGAGCTCGAACAATGTTGAACGGTAATCGTTTGGTTTGACAACGGCGAGGTAGACGTGGGACCCGAGAGTACCCATCCGAGAATCGTATTTTGAGCGATGGGCTGGCCCCTGCTTTCCTTACGGACTCCGTCGAGAATAAGCTCACTAGATCGGCGCCTATAAGAATGTCTATGGGATCGGAGCTCATGGGATCCGGATCTGCGAGGGTGAGATCGGCGAGATGATTCCATGAATTATGAAGCGATATAGGCGCTGGAGAATAATTTGTGAGCGAATTTAAAATTGAGGCTGTAGTCGTTAAACCCGGATGTGATCGTCCTATCGGATGGATTTCGATCTGAGCGGCATAACGACACGTGCCGGCATCGACGCAGCCGACGGCTGAGATCGAAATAGGCATTTTAATACGGCGCAGTTTCAAGATTTGCCAAGTCTTCCGGTAATGAATGTCATTTCAGATCCCTGATCGAGCAGCGCTCGCGCGACACATGTGCGCCCAGAAAGAGAGCGGATTTCGACCCGCGCAGTGGCTAAGAGAACCGGGGTTCAAGCAGGAATTTCTGACATCGAAAATAAGGCTACCGCCCCGTGGTCGACGGAGCATCACTCGCGGCTGACTGCGCAGTCGAAGGAGTCGAAATGACATTCTCATTTGAATTGAGTGAAGATGAGACAGAGTCAACGTGTAACATGGAGTGATGCTTTTTCTGACACGTTCTACATGCATATTTGCTTGTGCAAGATTGCGCGGTGTGTTTTGTGGCTTAAGCAATTCGAACATCGATTAAATTGTTTCACCATCTCCAAGCGTTGACTCGGACTTTTCTTAATAAATTGTTGACATTATTTAAGTAATGAGATGCTTTACAGATTGGACACGAGGTGGGAACTGCCGGCGATGCAGTTGCGCTAGTTATCTTTGGTGACCGATTCGCTTTCGAAACATTAAGCGGCGTTAATTCTTCTAACGCGCGAGCGCGAGATGTCAAGAAACGATCAAGATCCTCGTATGTCGGTATGGTGGAATCATCCCCACCCTTTAGCTTCCACGCCTTTCGCGTAGCGGGATCTAATTTCTGCGAAACGCTGTATACTAGAATATCGCTCAACATTTCCGCTGGAGACCGATTTAAATTTTTTAATGAGGCGACGGCGCGGTTTGCTTTATCTCGCAGTTCGTTTAGCTCGAACGATGACTCGCGAGAAACGCTCGGAAGGTTACACAATGCGGCGACATGTACTTCGACTAGACGCCGTTTGTTTTCGAACCGAGACGTTAATGTTTTCCAAGCGACCTCGAAATTATCCGCAGTAATCGGGATATTTTTGAAGTGAAACTTCTTAGGGCACGGGGGGTGATTCGAACCGGAAGCGTCACGGAAGTCCGTCACGGAAGTCCGTCACGGAAGTCGCGTTACGGAAGTCGCGTTATGGAAGTCCGTCACGAAAAGTCGAACCTTCTACGGGAGTGATTCGGAGCGTCGCGTTACGCGTTCGCGTTATGGAAGTCCGTCACGAAAAGTCGAACCTTCTACGGGAGTAATTTGGAGCGTTGCGTTACGCGTTCGCGTTATGGAAGTCTATCACGAAAAGTCGAACCTTATACGGGAGTGATTCGGAGCGTCGCGTTACGCGTTCGCGTTATGGAAGTCCGTCACGAAAAGTCGAACCTTCTACGAGAGTGATTCGGAGCGTTGCGTTACGCGTTCGCGTTATGGAAGTCCGTCACGAAAAGTCGAACCTTATACGGGAGTGATTCGGAGCGTCGCGTTACGCGTTCGCGTTATGGAAGTCCGTCACGAAAAGTCGAACCTTCTACGGGAGTGATTCGGAGCGTCGCGTTACGCGTTCGCGTTATGGAAGTCCGTCACGAAAAGTCGAACCTTCTACGAGAGTGATTCAATGCGTCGCGTTACGCGTTCGCGTTATGGAAGTCCGTCACGAAAAGTCGAACCTTCTACGAGAGCGATTCGGTGCGTCGCGTTACGCGTTCGCGTTATGGAAGTCCGACACGAAAAGTCGAAACTTATACGGGAGTGATCCGGAGCGTCGCGTTACGCGTTCGCGTTATGAAAGTCCGTCGCGAAAAGTCAAAAACTTCCATGGGCGTGATTCGGCGCGGGAGCGTTACGTTAATTCACAAGTTAAATTTTAATTATAAATTACAGGCGATGCAATTCACAAATAAATAAAAATTGATTTGTGAATTACACAGGCTTTAATTAAAAAAAAAAATATACGTGTGGCCTCCACGCGCGGCAGAAGTGAAACTTCTTAGCTGTGAGGAATAGGATAGTATCTCGTTTATAGTATCTGAATTAATGCCTATGTAATTCAGAAATCAAATTTTAATTATAAATTAAAACGGATGCAATTCACAAATAAAAATTGATTCGTGTATTGAAACCTGTATAATTCACAAATCAAATTTTAATTATAAAAGTGAAGTTTCAGGTTATGAGAAAAATTTGTCTATATATAATTATATGTATATAAATGTAACAGTTGACAACAGTTGGCCCATATATAATTATATATGGGCAAATTTTTCTCATAACCTGAAACTTTATTTTTATAATTAAAATTTAATTTGTGAGTTTTACAGGTTTCAATACACAAATCAATTTTTATTTGTGAATTGCATCCGTTTTAATTTATAATTAAAATTTGATTTCTGAATTACATAGGCATTAATTCAGATACTATAAACGAGATACTATCCTATTCCTCACAGCTAAGAAGTTTCACTTCTGCCGCGCGTGGAGGCCACACGTATATTTTTTTATAGATTCGAGTGCCCGACTGGTAAGACTCGACGACAAGAAATGCATGCGCGCGAAAGCTGACAATTCTCGGTTTTCGATAATGAGCGACTTGAAGCGATCGCAAAAGCTTTCCCATTCTTCACATTTTCCCGAAAATGTAGGGATATTGATCGGCGGTAGATGCGATAACGAGAAGGACGATAACTGATCGCGATGATGTACTTAACCTGATGACGAAAGGTCGGCTCTCCCGTGGTCGGATGTCCTTGATGGCTCGATCTCCTCTAGACATTCCGCCATGTAGTCCAGTGTATTTTGATAGATGTCCTCGATTGCATCAAATTGATGAAGTTTGAAGTAGTCGACGGAAGCTCGCTTCTCCTCAGGGCAGGCTTGTAACAGCTGTGCGTTCACTTTAACGCATTGAGACCACGTCTCCTTCAGACTGGTGATTCTCGACCGAATCTTTGCGGCGGTGTAGTTGTTCTTCCCGATCTTCTTGAAATTATCAAGAGATCGAGAGATTGAATGCAACAGAGCTTGCTGATGTGCTAATAGCTCACTCATGATTGCGAATATGAGAGAAAGTTCAGTCACTATATGCACTAAATCCGCACAGATTCACCTCTATCCGGCTCGAAGGACCAAATTTATGTTCGCGCGCGAGCGAGATTTGTCGCGGCGAACGTGAGATGCCGGGATCGCTCAGAGAGAGCGAGAGGTGAGAACGACGGGACCGAGGAAAGTGCGAGAGAGAGAGAGAGAAGTGACGTTGGAGCGAGATACTGTGGAGCGTGAACAGATGTCAAAGTCGTTGGTTCAAAGGTCACTTTGAATTAATGAGTGTCTTTGTTAGCGATAAATAATTTCTTTATTATAATCGCTGAATTTATAATTGTCTATTTAAATGCGTTATGGATTGTCTTTATGCAAAACGATCGATGCACCATCGAGACGCAAGATCACTGAAGCGCTCGCACATTCGGAGCACGGCGCGCGGTCGAATAATCGGAGCGATTTGATTTATAATTGTCTGTTTGAAATTATCGCTTTCTCCACTGAATTCTCGGCGACAATGCAGCACGAAAATGCATTTGCTTGGCACTTGATCGCGGTCGCGCAATCGGCGATAAGACTCGCACTCGATGTGTCTCGCGACGATTCTCGAAGATTCTCGAATATTCGGGTTTAACGACTCAACAACGAAATGGTTCAAAGAACTCGCTCCACGTATCGAACTAGTCTGGCCTTTGTCTCGACGACGGCAGTCGATCAGCCGAAAATTCTTCGCTTAAGGAGGGAGTGACGTGGCGCGCTTATTGGAGCACGATTCCGAGAACACGTCGCACGCTCCTCGGAACGCAGGTGGGATATATCGAGACATTCCTCGAAAATCGATATATTCCAGAACGAGAAAGAATCATAAATTCATGAATAATTATGACCGTTTATCGGTCCGAAACGTATAATAATAATTAGGATTATATAATAATATCTTGAACATAAATAATACTAATAATAATCTGAATAAATCTTGAATATAATATCAATAATAATTTGAATCAATCTTGAACATAAATATTATTAATAATAATTTGACTCAATCTTGAACAATAGTTCATATTTCAAAAATTATTTTAAGTAATAGGTATAATAAGTACCTATATTATTGTATATATGCTATTATACCGTATATAAGATAAAAGTAATAGCCCTAATGTTAATATGGATTTGTACTTTGCTTACAGCATCTTAAACGTCTAAAGATAATCTCAAAATATAATTGACTATAAATAAATATCATGGATGTTTCAATTGTCAGGCGGTAAATTACTTTATGGGTCTACGTACAGCTGATCAATTAGGACAATCCGGAATCATAACAAAGTTTCATTTTTACGTCTTTTCAAATAAGAATATATATAGCATTATTCCTGATTTCTTATTATATTTGTAAATTGTTTTTCCCTTAAAACGTACTAATACTAATGAATTGTGGTATAAAAGGGAAAAAGAGGATAAACGAGGTACAAGGGATATAAAGTCCAAGTAGACCTTGTTTTCGCAGGACGACAATTAACTTAATTATTATATTATTGGAGCTATTTTACTATATTACTCTTTTACACTTGTATTCTATTCTATTTTATTACTACTCTATTTAATTATATTTAAAAGAGACGGGAGCGTCCTGTTTGACCACGTTGCGATTGACGACAACCACCCACAGCTATGAATACGGGCCTGTATCAGGACCAAAAACATATTTTACTTACATCCATAACAGTAGCAACCTCGCTAGAAATCAATCCGTTATTTTTCAAATGAACTATTGTATCCTTCAAAGTTATAATTCTTTTACTTTTACGTCTATCTCTTGCTTGAAAAACTTCTAACTTTTGTGATGTTTTTTCATAATACTTTCTAAATAATTTCCAATTATGATCAGATGTAAAATCATCACGACAAAAATCACCAACATATCTATTTGTAAGACGACGGCGTTTTTGGTTGACTTCTCCACTTTCACTTTTTCTATACACATAGAACACAATTATTATTAATAAAATATAACCGAAAGATGTTATCACGTCCTTTAATATTAACCATACCTTTTTATTGCTGTATTGACTACTTTTTGAATATTTTCAGTTTCTTGTGTTTCACATGTTGTATGTTCAAGGTTAAAGGAATCTTGTTCGTAATCCTTACTGTCCATACGTACTTGCCTGACTTTTACACTATCTCTGTTTGTTCAATCAAAACACGTTTTTGTTAATTCTTGTTAGGTAAACTGATAATTTAATTTAACAAGAATGGAATACTTACTCATGTGCAATCAGATTTTCAGAATTTAAATTTTTATCAACCACATTTTCAGAATTCAGATTTTTACTAATTGGATTTTCAGAATCCAGATTGTTATTTATGGTAATAGTACTTTCATGTCTAAAAATTATGAGATACCATTATTTGCTGCATATTTATGAAAATCAGTATAATTTAACTATAAACAATACTTTGTTAAAATATTTATAATTTACATTAACATTTCTTTCGTAAGATGCAATGTAGGAATAGCTCCTGGACGCAAACATCTTTTTATGCTTCCATTTTTCATGCAGGTATAAAAGATGCAATGTTCATGAAAATGTTTGCTACATACTCTTCTATCTTTGGAGACTTCTGTCCCTATAGCATCAAACCATTTTAATCTTACATCCTCTCTTTTCGGTATACTAGAACAAAAAATAAAAATAATGTGTGTATGTCAAATTAATAACTTTTTTTATCACACACACATACATGTGGACACACACGCAATATTCAACTTTACTTTTTTAACACGAATGCAATATTTACGCGTACAATCCAATCTAACGCATGCATATGTTGGAAAAGGCATTTTCAGACACAGTACAGTACATTTCATTTTACGTAAAGCAGAATCTATAATTGTATTGTTGTAAATAAGTTTACAATTTTTTTTCACATAACAAGGTTTATCGTTATTATAACCTTCAAATCTTTTAAGACATTTTGACATTTTACTACTCTTCATATAATAAAGAACGACAATTTTCAAATATTCTTTTGCATGCGCAGAAAATGTTTTGAATAAATATTTTTACTTTCAAATCTCACGGAGAAGACGTATGAAAAACAGTTCTTTTTTCGATTAACTTTATTCTATAATGTAATATAATATACATTGAATATTTACCGATGAAAAGTCACATCTTCCTCCACACCAAGTGCTTTCTTACAGATACAGCATAGTTTTACCATTATTTCCTCTTACTTGACTTGTCGCATCAGCTGAATTCTGTGTGCACGTCAATGCACCTTCCCCTCCAACTGCTTTTCATCTACAGATGAGCAATGTGTGCGTTTTACCCACACATCCCTATTCCCTACTAGTCCCCAGTCCCCAGTCCCCACTCCCCACTAGTCAAGACTTCTATCCCCACCAAGCGATCAGTAGAAAGAGAGAGGACTACGACCGCGCGGCTATGTCTGCACCATTCATCTTCTATCGCGTGCTCTCACGGCAGGGGCCGGTCTATCTATATAAGTCTATGATCCTACCATAGGAAAACCGGCCTAGAATAGAGCCTTAACCGGCCACGGTTTTTGGTAAATTATAGTCTAAGCGCTTCGAAGTGCATTTCCTTTATATTCTTAATTCATAAAATGTACTCGTTTACAGTGTTTTTGAAGTCATTAGAATAGTGAACATTAAGAAGTTATCAGAGTGAATGTTAAAAAATCGACAGTCTTTTTCTTTATACATATATTTTGTTGAAGTATATTTTTAGTCCAACTTTGATTCTGTGTCTCAAAACGTCACGTGTAACCTGAAATTTCGTTATCGTATCAGGCTTTATAGGTACGTAATACATTCTTTTTTTAATTAAAACAATTACTTTACCACTACTTTACTACTATGTTGTTTCGAAATTGATTGATTGACTAATTTGTATGTATTTGCTTAAATTGCTGGAGGAAAGAAATTGAGGTAGCAAATGTTATTTACATAAGCAGTCGATCCTCTGGTGGGTTAATAATTAAATTCGTTTTATTTCAGAAATTGAAACGCAGGATTAAAATTAATCTTCGTTGGATTAGACTGGTGATTCGGGCATTTTAAGTCTCTGGAGGCAAATCATTTTGCAGCGCTTATATACATCAAGAGGAATGCTCGAAGCATCACTTGTCATGTTGGAAAGAAGGCCTCAATTCTGATTGCAAATCTCCCGTATTGCAAATATCACATAGCATTTGTTCATTTTTTTGACGTTCGATCCGAAATTCCAATTTAATATATTAATTACCGGTAGTAAGTTTTCAGTACTATTTTAAGCATAATTTTGAGCGCCAATGCCTTTGATCGAAGGATATACGAATTCTTCTTATAATTTGAAACATAAATCTAATACATTACAATCATTAACAATTTTTTTCAATTTCTGTCCAGTTATGCGGAAGCAGCAATGCGCAGCGAGGAGTGGTTTACTTATTCATCCCTTAAATCTGTTTTCTTGGTTCCGGCAAATTGATGTGGACGTTGCATAACAACAAATGATACATTTTTGGGCTTTAAGATTGAATCCATTATGGTAATAACACATGGATTATTAAAACCTCGTTTACTTATTTAAAAAAATTTTTTTTTTTTTTTAGCTTTTAGGAAAAATCTTGATCAACTGCAGTGGTGTTAATTTTCACGTTTCGCTATGTTACGCTCGAGTTCAACACTGAGGAGTTTACTTCTGTCTGCGACAATGTTTCTGCAACTTGAAAATTGCTCTCACAATTTTATTAACTTATCGGACTGTCTACACCAGGTGTGCTGTGATATAACTTGATATTTTCAAGGCCTTCTTTCTTAAAGGAGGCAAGGAAAATTTTCGATTGTTAAATTAGGTAAACATTTTTGTTTGTCTAAAAATCTAATTAAAGAAAGAAGAAGAAAAAGTATTTTCTCGGATAACGTTTCAATGAAGAAAGAAGAAGATAAAGAACACTTTGAAGCATTTGTAACGGGAGGCGGGGAAGAGGGGACAGCAGAACTGTCAATTTAGATTCTAGACAGTCTCAAACTAAATTAAATACTTATCCTTATCAAATTGATTATTAATTTAATTATATGATTGTACTATATGTTCTGATAGTACAGATTATTGCTGGAAAATCTAGCTAAATCTAGATACAGATTTAAAAATAATTATGTTGTACTTTTAAGAAGGATTAAGAAAGCTGAGACAAAAAGACTATTATTGGGTCGCTGGAAAAGTTCTGGCCGTTTTAGGACTTGGCGAAAAATCTGTTCACCGGAACATTCGCGAAATTTCTGCTGTTGGGGTATATAAAGAGAGAGTATTAGACAAGATAAAAGTGCATTTAGGTTTCGCGCTCCTTTCAAGTATGAGCTCTGTTATATCTTTGAGTAAACCCTTATTCGCGGCAGTCTACTTAACGACATCAAATCTGATCTCAATGTTGCCGAGCCAAATTGTCGCGTTAACACCGGTATTCGGCGAGGGTACTATGAGCGAACGTAACGCAAGGTAATGGTTCACACGTGATAACTTCGATCTTGAAGATCCAGCCTGTTCAGGACGGTTTTCGGCGGTCAATCGCGATCGATTGCAGCAGATGTGGAAACAGACTCGCATCTAATATTTGTTGCCTCATACCCTCCCTTTATATCAGTAGAAATTTTGCGAATATTCCGGTAAATAGATTTTTCGCCAAGTCCTGAAACGGCCCAGCACTTTCCTAGCGACCCAGTACATCAAGATCGAAGAAGAAAAAAATTATATTTATTATTAGAATGATGTGGATAATAAATAATAATAGTTGAGTTCTCAATTATCGATGCGGGACACCATGCATCGATATCCAGATTTTTAAAACGCATTCACGTTGACCGCTTCATGATAAAACAGGAACAGACATATATTACAGAAGGTAACTAGCATATTGTGTTATTGATCATCAGTTTAAATCTATGTATATGTCTTTCTATTCCTTCGTCTCTTTTGGATTTATGGTTTCTGGTCAATAATTAATTAAGTTCTATTAACGCGCGCGCGATTCTCGATTCTGACAAGAGAACTACCCTAACTGTCCGGCTCCGATTTGATTCTCCTTTAACCCTAATTGGTCACAGTGGGTAAAATAGACCCCAGCGTTTTTTTGACTTCGAAAACGACCCAGTAAACCAATGGAAATGGGCCTTTTGCCGTCATCGACAGGTAGTTTTTTTGCAAATCAAACCTATACAGTCTTTTTAAGGAAGACTTAAACTACAACAGGATATTTTTTTTTTTTTAAAGGTCACCTACAATCTATATATATAAAGACAGATGTCCTGACTCACTCACTGACTCATCAACGCCCAGCCCAAACCCCTGAACCTATAAACATGAAATTTGGGAAGTGTATTCCTCTCATGACGTAAGCACCCACTAAGAAGGGATTTTTAGAAACTCGACCCTTAAGGGTGTGAAAAGGGTTAAAATGTATTTTCGTCAATATCTCTTAGGCCCGATGAGATATCGACTTGGTTCTTGCTTACGAAGGTCACCCATACAAATGCTCAAAAACATATTTCAGGATTTTGCCCTAATCAACCTCTAAAGGGATAAATCTGGATTTAGGTGTGAATCAGTTTAATCGTAATCGTAGTATTTTGTGGTCACATTGGTGATTATTAATTTTGTGATTATTTATTTTAAAATTACGTAAAAAACTAGATACAATGGCATTAAAATACATTATAATAATAATGTGAATTAAATAAATTACTTTAAATAATTAATAAATTCTCATTTGATATTCAATAATTTCTTTTAAGTTTAAGATTACTATGCAATGATGTAATACATATTTAGAATTTGTACCGGATGCGATATGCAAATGAATATAGACTTGAATTAAATCTAATTAAGAGTAAGATATATTTAGTATCTATTATCTATATATATAAAAACAAATAAAGCCCTATCTATATATATAAAGGTAAATGTCCTGACTCACGCACTCATCAACGCCCAGCCCAAACCCCTGAACCTAGAAACATGAAATTGGGGGAGTGTATTCCTCTCATGACGTAAGCACCCACTAAAAATGGATTTTTAAAAATTCAATCTTAAAGGATTGAAAAGGGGTAAAATGTATTTTCACGGATTTGTCAATATCTCTTAGGCCCGATGAGATATCGACTTGGTTTTTGCTTACAAATGTCACCCATACAAATGCTCAAAAACATAATTCAGGATTTTGCCCTAATCAACCTCTAAAGGGATAAATCTGGATTTAGGGGTGAATTATAGAATCCTTTGTATCTCCTGTAAATTAATTAATTAATAGTATTTTTTCGGTTGTTATACTCAGCCAAACAATTATTTTTAAAAAGTAACATTTGCTTCTGTATTCCTGAATAAATTTATTAACAAAAATAATTTTAACGGCCGTAGGGGAGAGTGGAAGAATTGCAAACATTTAAGGGAAAAGTTTAATAAAGCCCACGATTATTTACCAATTATAAACGTCTTTATTTAATTACGAACGGGTTTTGCTTATTTTTTAAAATTGTAATTTATGTTGATAAGCAAACACAATCAAATTTATTCATGTACTATGTACTATGTACTATGTGATAAAGACTAAAAACAAATTTAGATGTCAACAAACGTCCTGTATATATGCAAATAGTGTTTGTTCTTTGTGCGAAATAAATCAATTCAATAAATCGTTCGAAATAAATCAATTCAATAAATCGTTCGAAATAAATCAATTTAATTGTAATCTTAGTATTTTAAATCTTAGTATTATTTATAATCTTAGTATTACTTTTTTTTAAGATACAATGACATTAAAATACATTGTAATGATAATGTGAATTAAATAAATTACTTTAAATACTTAATAAATTCTGATTTGATATTCAATAACTTCTATTGAGTTTAAGATTACTTTGAAATGATGTAATACATATTTGGAATTTGTACCGGCTGCGAAATGCAAATGAATATAGACTTGAATTAAATCTAATTAAGAGTGAGATATATTTAGTATCTATCTATCTATATATATAAAGACAAATGTCCTGACTCACTCACTGACTCACTCATCAACGCCCAGCCCAAACCCCTGCACCTAGAAACATGAAATTCGAGGGGTGTATTCCTCTCATGACGTAAGCACCCACTAAGAAGGGATTTTTAAAAATTCGGCTCTTAAGGGTGTGAAAAGGGTTAAAATGTATTTTTACGGATTTGTCAATATCTCTTAGGCCCGATGAGATATCGACTTGGTTCTTGCTTACGAAGGTCACCAATACAAATACCCAAAAACATATTTCAGGATTTTGCCCTAATCAACCTCTAAAGGCGCAAATCTATATTCAAGGGTGAATTATAGAACCCTTTGTATCTCCTGTAAATTAATTTCTATATAATTTTTTTCGGTTCTTATACTCAGCTCAACAATTACTTTTAAAATATAACTTGCTTCCTTATTCCACAATAAATTTATTAACGAAAATAGTTTTAAGGGTATGGGAGAATGGAAGAATTGCGAACATCTAAGGGAAAAGTTAAATAAAGCCGACGATTATTTATCAATTATAGAAGTCTATTTCAAGTGATATTCCAGTTATTTGGCTTTAAATTACAATAATATTTATAAATTTTCAACATGAACAATTTTAAACAAAAAGCAAAACTTTGCCATTCGGAGTTACCCGCCGCACGCGGGGCAATGCCGAATCGTAGCTGGGGTAATTACGGACGGGTTTTTCTTATTGTTTAAAATTATAATTTATGTTGATAATCTGCCTTGAAAGAATCCAAGTAATATCTTTACCTTGAAAAAATCAAAGTAATCAAGAGACACGTACGGTAGTGCCTCGCGCCAAGTACGCGCAAAGCGAGACCGCCGTGGCTCTATTAACGCGACGCAAAGAGTTGCAAGTACCCGAGATTTTGAGATCTCGATAACTAAAGAACGGATTAAGTTCCAACTAGGCTTAATGGATAGCTTGGACCAAATTCGTATAATAAAAGTGTTTTTATGTTTCCGCTACATGCCCTACAAGCGGAGATATTGCGATGCAAAACTCGAAGCTGAAAATTTACAATTAAGATACGTCGTTCTCCGTTTGCTGTGTTTGCCACCACGGCCCCCTTCGCATCCCCCCTCCCAACCCTGTACAGAGTGGACCTCGCTTTAACTTACAAAGCATACTTTTCATATAACAACTATTCTCTGCTTTAATAAATTATTTCTGCTACAGATATTAAGCGTCGAAGTTAACAAAGCAGAAATAATTTGTTAAAGCAAAGAATAGTTGTTATATAAAAAGTACATATTTATATAACAACTATTCATCGTACATATAAATATGTACTTTTTATATACCAACTATTCTCTGCTTTAACAAATTATTTGTTAAATAATTTGTTAAAGCAGAGAATAGTTGGTATATGAGAAGTACATATTTATATAACAACTATTTTTCGTGCATATAAATATGTACTTTTTATATGTATACCAACTATTCTCTGCTTTAACAAATTATTTGTTAAATAATTTGTTAAAGCAGAGAATGGTTGGTATAACAGTTGGAGAATAATTGGTATAACAAATTATTTAACAAATAATTTCTTACAACAAATTATTTAACAAATAATTTGTTACAGCTGAGAATAGTTGGTACATAAAAAGTACATATTTATATGTACTTTTTACACACCAACTATTCTCTGCTTTAACAAATTATTTCTGTTTTGTTAACTTCGACGCTTAATATCTGTACAGCATATTCTCTGCTATAATAAAAAGACTGTTCAATAATCGCTGCTTTAAATAAATTTCCTTCATTCATACATCGTCAAATATAACTTTGACATTCGGATTACCGCATTCTTTGATGCAACGGCTGAAATCTTTCAGATTCCTAATGATAGTGTTGAATAAATTATCATCAAACGTTCATTTTTGTATTTGTTACTAGCCTAATACCCGTGCTTTGTTACGGTATTTAATTATTTTAAATCGATTTTTACTCCAATAAACTTTCGTTTGATTGTAATGAACAATATTATCTCATGACATAATAAAAATAAATTAAAATTATGTTAGTGTTTGTTCGTACTTTTGCTCCAATTCTATTGCTTCAGATTTAAATTTCTTCATCGTATTGTTCATTTCCTCTGTTGTCTATGTCCTAACTCATGTCTACAATGGGGCGAAAGGTCCTCCGGGGCGAAGCCCGGGTAACCAGCTAGTTTTTTATACACGTGCAAACACGCTGGGGTCTATTTCACCCAGTGTGACCATTACGGGATTCTCGGGAAGTGTGACCAATTAGGGTTAAGGGGATCCTGCAGTGACAGGCAAACTCCAACGATGTCGATAATTTCGATCGTCTAAATCCTACCGATATAGATCTGTCCTTGTCTAACAAGTATCCGTACAGATACTTGTAGATTATCCCGATATATCTATCCTTTTCAGAACAAGGATAGACAAGGTTATAGGTTATATAATCTTTTAAGCATCTTTTTTGTTACGTGTCTGAGCCTAATTCTAACTACGGTATGTTATTTCTTCATGTTATCCGTTGTCCAGGCTGGTCTCATTTTGTAACAACAAATTGTAGAATGTTTATACATTTATATGAAGCAAATGTTGTCATGACGACGTGAGAGTAGGTAACGAAAATCTGCATTTCTGAAATTATTTTTGTTTTCGGCATAAAATCGACCAGCGTGGACATCATTAGTGCATATACTTTAACTTCTAAGAAGGATTTTTTATTCTGTAAAGCCAATAAAAAGATATGTTACTTCAAAAGAAGACTCGCGTTCTATCGGTAATACAGACGGGTGCAGAATCCCCTTAAATATGTTGTCAAACACAAAAATCAAAAAGACATTTTTTTTATAGGCGCTATAATTTATGTTTAGGGGGTAAAACACTTCTTCGAAAAAATCGGTTTTTCTCTTTCGGACCGAATATCTCCGTAACTATAAAATATAGAAAAATTTTCCAAAATGGAAATTAAATGGCTTTAAAAATACTTTGAACTAATAACAAAACTTTTTTTTTAGTGTGTGTACAGAGGCGTTTGTAATTATTTCTCAAAATGGTTTATCGTAACATAACTTTATCATATATGGTTAAATTCGTAAAAAAATTAACTTTTATTTGGTGATAAAAAATTTTAAAATTTTGAAAAAATGTATTGGTGGCGGGGGTATATTTAAAAATAAAAGAAATAAAAAAATTATATTGTTATTATTTCAAAGTACTTTTGAAGCCATTTAATTTCCATTTGGAAAATTTTTCTCTCTCTTATAGTTTCGGAGATATTCGGCCCAAGAGAGAAAAACCGATTTTTTCGAATGGGTGTTTCACCCCCTAAACATGAATTATAGCGCCTATAAAAAAATAGGTGTTTTTTTTATTTTTGTGTTTAACAACATATTTAAAGGAGAATCAAATCGAAGCCGGACAGTTGGGGTAATTCCCTTGTGAGTAAAAATCATGTACTTGAGTCCAACAATTCTCTTGGGGAACATCATATAAGCGAATACTTAGTGTACTCACAAACGAATACTTTGCAAAATTATCCCGACAATTTCTCACGTGCGAAAGACGAACTAAACGCGGTATCAACGTAGTATTCAACGTAGAAACAAAATTCGAAATTATTTCAGTGGCTTCAGGGATAGGAACGAGGGAGGATCGGGGAAATTGGTTAAATACAGGGAATCTCTCGATGGTGTCACGATACCGAAGCCTTTCGCATGCAGTTAAGCCTTTTGGAACAAGAATCAACGGCAGCCGAGATACGATTAGGATACTATTTTCACTTATGCTTATGTTTATTTATTAATTTTTTAGACGGAAGTCATCAAACTTGAAAATTTAATAAAAATATTCACAGTGAGCACGCCTTCTTTCTGTCTCCCATACATACTAATTCATTCTCTCTCGCTCGATTACATATTCTCTCACTTGGTTACATGTTCTCTCGCTCGGTTACATATTCTCTCGCGCGCGCGCATACACAAACACACTCTCTCTCTCTTTCTCTCGCTTACTCTTTTTCTCCCTTACACATTCGCTTCCGATCAGACATTCGTCTCTGTTACCTGCATGGCCATAACGTTAGTTGCGTCCAGAAAATACAATGCTTAAGTAATTAACTTCCGAAAAACCTATTGATATCGATCTCGAAGTACATGTTATACTTAGAAATATACTCCGTTTCAAATGTTATTCGAAAATTGCATCACCATTGTGTGTTCTGCACACAACTATTCATGAGCTTATCCGCAGATATCGGCCAATATTTTTTATCGCTATTAAATTCGTACCGATTTTCGGTACTTGGATGTGTTCATGTATATATTAAGAATGTGTGTTTGTGAGATGTGTGTACATGTATGTGTCGTGTCACATAGCTGTGTCATGTTGCATGGCTAAGTGTGTAATATAATGTATATGTACATTCAATTATTAATAATTATTATTAATAACAACAATAATTAATACGGATAGAAAATCATGTTTCACGTTGAATGACTTAGTTCGCTGAACATTAATTCTTCAGTAGTACTCCATAAGTAGTGAAGTCGTTACAGTTCAACGATGTTCTCGATTGTTCAACATGCACGTTCGGTCAAGCGAGGCCTTCCTTTCTATTACCACACGATTTGCTCGCCTTCCAAGAAAAAGAAATCTCGTCATGGAAGAGCTTTCAAAATCTTCCGGTTCTAAAATTAACGATTGTTGCTCGATCGGAGCTGCCGATGACAATACACAAAACTGTGATTTTCATTATGTGTAGCTTCACTCGATTAAAGATAACGTTAACAGCGTCACGCTTTACAATTAGCGAACTGACAATACAATATCGTTCGATTGTGTTCGTCCTGATTGTGCGGATTCAATCCAAGATAACGACCATATCGTCTTGGCGACCTGCTATTTGGAGGTAAAGCGGATTCAGGGGAAGCGACATTCTGCGCCATGGTTTGCGCGCCGCTCTTCGTAACTCCACCGAGGACAGGGCTCTTTTGGCTCTTCTGCAATTCGATAAATTGGAAGAATTATCATAACAAACGCATGCGTTATTACCATATAATCATGATTACTAAAACATTACGAGTTAAGATAAAAAATTGTTATATCAAAATTTAGAGACATTATTAAGGCTCCGAGATATAGAAATTGAAGAAATGAGAATGAATATAACTCAATTACAAATGATGTATTAGTTCCTTTTTTTTTTTTTTTTTTTACGTAATCTTACTTTGAAATTATTTTCATTACGTAATCGATAAATGTTATAATCAGAGATTAAAGATTTCTTTACATTTACATTCTTTACATTAATTATTTCTCGATATTTACGCTTGTCTTTGATCATGTGATCCATTTGACTTTTCATACTAACTTGATCTGTTCGGTGGCGCGGAAGTGGACATCATCGGGCGCGTCCATCCACGACATGACTTGTTTACGCGCGTTACTTCTCGATAGCGGTGGACCATGAGGCAGCGTATGTGGATGAGAGGCCCTGCCATTAAGAGGCGGCGCGAGAGGAAGAACTGCGGGCGCGGGGTGCTCCAACGTGTGCTTCGGATGCAATTGCTGCGGATGATGAGCCCTTTTCGCGGGCGGTGCGCCAGAAGGAAGCCCTGCGTTCAGGGTGATACCTAGAAACGGTAAAACAAAGGCTCGCGACAATTTTAAAGGGCTCTTCAGTTACTCTGATATAATTTACTTGCACGATATCTTCACGGCGTGTTAACGATTATCAACATTAATCACGTCAAAAAAATATGCTTTCCTAATTATTTAATGTATACTAATATACGATTATAAAGATCCCATTTATCAGGTAATAATCTCTCTATTGGTTTAAGATCCTGTCCGGCTAATATTTCTACGTAAAAAAGACAAATCATTTAAACAGATTCTTGCTTAGACGCTTATTGGGATGCACATGAAATTTTCTCTCCTTTTCATTACTTATAATAATAGTTTATAAAAACGAAAAAGATATTTTGTCTTGGGTATTCCCTATCTACGAATTAATTATTGTTACCATTAATAAATAAAAAAAATCTTGCGTCTGCGTAAAATTATCTTTCTATCGTAATGAAACACGAATGATGTTAAGCAATGCATTGAGCGTGATAGTGAAACTTACCATCTAAACCGTTGATTTCGTCGAACGGTCTTGGGCGTTTCAGGATATTCTGCTGGGTCGACATGACGGGCTGCGGCTGGGGTGGTGTCAACGTGAGCCTGTCCACCTCAGGCTTATTTGGTACCCTCTCATATAAAAGACTGCCGTCTGAAACATTAATACTATCCTTTCTAAAAAAAGGCATGTTAAATCGATACTCGCATCTCTCAAAGTCTTCTCGAAAGTCTCGAAGTTTATTGTTGGCTCTTTTCCGCGATGCCGATTGGTTCTTTTGGTGCGCTAACTTCGTGATGCGGCTGTCATCAATGCTGTCATGCATCGCTCATATCATCATGCATCAAGAAGTTAATAGTGTAGTAGTAATAGTAATTTATAATTAAATTTGTTTACTGTGATGGTTCTGCTGTTTCATTGATAAAGATATCGGTAAATCTTAAGGAGAGCTCACTCCTCACCGATTTCGATGAAATTAGGCTTAATCGATTCGTTTTCACTTAAAACGAAAGAATCTGGCAGAAAAAAGTGTCGCTCTGCCCCGCGAAGCGAGATATTAACAGTTAAAGTTGACGACTATCAGGTTATGAAACCTGCCATACCGACGCGATGTAGCAACTACGGACATGCTCCGCGACCACATGCGCATGCTCCGTGGTCACATGTGTAGTGATGTACTTGAGCGCCCAACCTTCAATGACATATCATATATTGTTTTGTGCAATTCCGAAATATTTATAATGTCATATTCAGTTGAGCAACTGAACAGTAACCCGTGGCTAGCGGTTCAGGATGTTGTTGGCAATGCCAAAACATGGCCCAAATTCATTCGGAAAATGTTTTGGAATAAAAATCTAACAGATCACAATCGAATGATCCTTGTAAATTTCTCATATCTAAATGCAGTATCCGAAGATTTTTTGCACGATATATTAGCTTTCACGTTAAAAAATGCGTATACAGCGGAAAGGAAGCGCAATATTAAAGATAGATTTAGCTATTTAAATCACGAGGTAATTGTTTTAATTTCAATTGATAAGTATATATCAAATAAGTATTGATTATTATGTTTTTTATACTTTGTAGGAATTGGGACATATTCGACGCAGCCGTGTATACAGTTATCACGTTTATTTTAAGGAAATGTTAGATCTCAACTTTAATCCAATTAATAAATAATAAAATTTAATATTTGTTTTTCACGTTTGTGGCTTTCATTACAACAGAGAATATTTTGGAACACAAATTATTTCTGTTACAAATATTAAGCGTTGAAGTTAACAAAACAGAAATAAAATTTTTAAAGCAGAGAATAGTTGATATATAAACAGTACATATAAATATGTGCTTTTCATATACCAACTATTCTCTGCTTTAACAAATTACACAGAAATAATTTCTTAAAGCAGAGAATAGTTGGTATATGAAAAGCACATATTTATATGTACTGTTTATATACCAACTATTCTCTGCTTTAACAAATTATTTCTGTGTAATTTGTTAAAGCAGAGAATAGTTGGTATATAAACAGTTGGTATATGAAAAGTACATATTTATATTATTTTACACGAGTTTCTCGCTGTAACCCATAATAAAGAAAAATTAATTAGTTATTTAATCGAGCATAATTTAATTGCTAAAGAAATACATTGTCCAAAATGTGGTAATAAATTAATAATTGATACAAGTAATGTCAGATTTTGATGCCGAAAAACATGAAAAAAATTCCAGCAAAAAATATGTAAAAAAACTGTCAGTTACAAACAAGTGCAAAATGTGATACGTGGTTTAGCAAATATTTCTTTTAAGTTGCACTTGTAGAAGCCTCCGCGACATCTGCTTCAGCTTCATCATGGATCTTCGGTGGATACATTTCCGCAATCGTACAGAAAAAACTGCTCAACCGATCTTCGTAAGCATGAACGCGTTTGAAGAGATATTCAGCTAAATATCCCACTAAGTGCGAGGTACGTGTTCCGTACCGTGGGATATTAGCTCTTACCTCTCTCCAAACGCGTTCTATGTGCTGGGTGTGGGCTCCTAAAATTTAAAAAACTGTCAATACATTTATACATTTCTTAATTTTTTTTTCAATATATCATAGTTAAAGTAAAAAATTTGTAAACTATTTAAAATGTTTATACTTACCAGTATCTGGGTCGACAAAATTCATAGAATGATTAACGGTCAGATGTTGGAAGCCTTCATTGTTTAAACAATTGTAAGACTTCCAACAATCTGACATTATCGTCGTCCCAGGTAGGATCCACTCATTTATGAGTCCCAGCAAAGTTTTTTCCGTACGATCCGGAACCGCAACAAGAAATATTTTTCTTGAGTCGCGTTCGTAGCCACCGAAGATCCATTTCCCTTCGATAATTCGGCCACGGTTGTATTTCCTTTTGCCGATTTTGGCCTCGTCTATCTCAACAATTTTGTTGGGGCCTCCAAGTTTGGTAGAATTTTTTTCGGCCCAGTATAAGCAAACCTATATCATTTTTAAATATATTTACTAAATATACATTTAACAGATTTATATTAAATGTATTAAATGTATTAAATTATACTTACTTCTCGGCAAAAGGAAATCCAATCAGTAACCGAAGGGTCGGAAAGTTGTAATTCCGTACGTAAGAATACATGTCGCGGAGGCCGCAACATAATAAAGTATGCTGTTAACCGGCATACGGTTTCTAAATTTAACTTAGATTTGCTAAACCACGTATCACATTTTGCACTTGTTTCGAACATACATTGTGTTTTTACATATTTTTTGTGGGAATTTTTTTCATAACGCGTTTTTCGGCATCGAAATATGAGATTACTTGTATCAATTATTAATTTATTACCACATTTTGGACACTGTACTTCTTTATTAATTAAATGATGCTCGATTAAATAATGAATTAATTGTTCCCTATTGTGGGTTAGGGCGAGAATCTCGTGCAGTCGCATTGTTGATTGTTAGACTCGTAACATTAAAACAAAAGAGAATTAACATTTGAAATTGTGTTACTTACCAAGCAGACGGTTGTCACGTGACCTTGTTTTGCATGCGCGTATGGCTACGGAGCATGCGCATGTGGCCGCAGGGCATGGTCGTGGTCGCTACCAGTCGCTACATCGCGTCGGTATGACAGGTTTCATAACCTGATAGTCGTCAACTTTAGCTGTTAATATCTCGCTTCGCGGGGCAGAGCGACACTTTTTTCTGCCAGATTCGGTCGTTTTGTGCAAAAACGCGTCGATTAGGCCTAATTTCATCGAAATCGGTGAGGAGTGAGCTCTCCTTAAGATTTACCATAAAGATTTCTTTTCCCTCTGGACGTCTTCAAGAGATTATTTCAGATAAGTTTTATTAAACGTTTTTATTACAACCTCTATTCTCTCTCTCTGAATATTTTATAAGAAATTGATGCTTTGTGTTGTATTTTATTTTCAGTTATTAACGCTGCCAACGATATCATTTGTATACAAACGTTGTGTCGGATCACGCTCTTTACGAGTTTCTAGGAAGTTATGATTCAAGTGGAAATATCATTATACGAGATCATACGAGTATCACGTATGTCATCTTTTAGCGTTCATAGAACCAAAAAGACAAAATAAAAATGTATATTAAACTTTATATTTGAATTTCTTTTACATTTTATTTATATTAAAACTTCTCATAATCTGCTAAATCTGATCACAGGATAACGATAGTTACGAAGGATTTTATGCTATTTCTCGAGGAAACACATGATCGAAACAGCTACCTAGAAATTATTATGCTGTTGTTGTGAAGAAAGAGGAGAAAGAAGAAATATATATTAAGAAAAAGAAAACTTGTGAGTAGTGTATTTTAGAAAAATACGGTAAATATTTTTTTATATGTAGGGGAGACCCGGGCGAGTCGGTCAGTTTTTTTTCGGTGCCGATTTTTAATAACAAAATAAATAATTTAAGTTAAATGTGGTATACTATTGTAAAGAGTGAACCTTTAGCTACAAAATTTATATAGAAAATTTTTGTGTACGTCGCTTTGTTTAACCGGTATAGAGCAAAAACGACAACGGTGGAAAAATTGAGATCTCAAAAATTGGAGGGTGGATTGGTCCCCCCCATAGGGCGGATCGGTCACACTGCATTTTTAATAGAAATACGTACATCTAATCCTGAAAAATGATAGGATACATTTCAATAAATGTTTTTTAAGAGAGAAATGTGAAAATTTATTTTTAAAAACCTTTATGCGGAACATATTATTAAAAAAAAATTAAAAGCTGCTTAGCCAATCTTTACCGGCCATGCGAGCGGTTTCCCACGATGCTGGTACCTTCAGATTCAATTGTTTGGCAAAATCAAAGGCTACACCACGGGTTTCCTTTGCTGATAGCCCAAAGTACATATCGTTGCAATGTACTAAGTATTCCACCAAAGTTTTTTCACTTTCCGCGTTCATAACCTACATTTGAAATTAAGACGTTGCATGAATATCAACTTTGCTGAGCAGAGTGCATGCTTTTAAAAATTAATAATTGTTAAGTACTCACCGTTACGCCTCCTTCATGTACTACGACCACGTCATCCACGTGTTGTATTTCATCCTGGTTCTTCTTTAGCCAGTTGTTCAACGTGGTTCTCGGGACACCGAACTGTTTTGCGGCTGCATGAGCGCTCATTTTATCTCTCTTCACCGCCACAACTGCATTCTTCAGTTGCTCCTTGTCGACGGGAGTCGTTTTGCGACGATACGTGTGTACCATTCTTTCCCTGCAATGACAATGACGCACGTGCAACGGACAACACAGGGAAACCTAACCTAACATCGCCGTGAGCTGAAGTCGTGCGCCCGGCGCGCCACACTGACGAGACTGCCCAATCCACCCGCAGTGCCTACTGACCGATTAGCCCTCAACACAAGTTTCAGGTTTGATCGCCCACGAAATATTAGACATAAACAATAATAAAAAAACTACACTGGAATCGTGTTCAGCATGCATTACTCTTTATAATCACGTACCTGGAGATTTGGAGAGCAAATATTATTGCAGATATTACAAAATTTCCACGCGCACAAAATTTCACTTTCACCTTCCGAAAACACGTTTGCCCTCGTAAAAATCATAAGACGGCAGGTAACCTGCCGAAACTCCGTTGGTCACATGGGTACCATAAGACGCGTTTACAATATTAATAGCGAGTTCGCACAATATACAGGTTCCGAGATATTTGATTTGACCTATTCACCCTCTGGACCGATTCGCCCTGGTCTCCCCTACATTTTTGAAACTAAAGTTATATAATTAGGTTATATGTAATTTCTTTTATATTATAAAAGAAATATATGTAAAAAATATATGTATTGTATATATATGTGTTGTGTGTATTTTAAGAAAAATGTATAGTTAGTCACGTGGTTTGTTTATTGACAAAGTATTAATATATTTTAATATCTATGTTATTCAAGTTGTATTTGCATAATTGCAGCTGCAAGTGTATTCCTTAAACACTGTGACTGTATATAACACTGTGACTGTCGCTATAAATGTCGCTATTACTGGATTTATTGGCTTATTGTTATTCTCAAACAGTGATAAGCTATCATTATTGCAAAGTTGGGATTTATCAGGTAATTTATTATATTTTCTATCTCTTATATTATATTATATAAGATATATTTATTATTTTTTATATGTATTTGAATATTTTTTTTATACAGGCGATAAAATTTGAAGATTTTAATAGTTTTTTTAATTTTTTAAATAAACATAAAATGTGACACTTTTAAAAAATGTTTTGTGGTGTTATAGGTTATTTTTTATTAGTTTGTTTGCAAAATAATAAACAAAATGTTACAAAATAATAATTTAAAAAAATAATAATGAACAATTATTGAACTAATTGTATTGCCAAAGATATGCAAATTATTGCCTTAACAGTTGTACATACACATATTTGAATAAAATTCATATACATATATAAAAACTTAAAGTTCTTGTTGCTTAAAATTTTTAATTGTTTATGATTTTTAAACTTATTTTTTAGATTATTAAATAATCTAATATAGTTTTTGAAATAATAATTGCTGAAAACATCTGATTATTTGTTCCTTTTCTTAATTATATTATTTATATGTTTTTTATGGAAAAATTAGCTTAATGTTAAATCTGCCACTTACTCTCTCCCTCTCTCTCTCTCTTCAACCCCCTTCTTTTTTCCAAAATAAATTTAATTTTCTGTGAAACAGTTTAAGCATTTATTTCCGGACTATTTATATAGCATCTAATTTTAATCAGGTGATTTATTATATGTCCTATCTCTTATATTATATAAGATATTATATTTATTATTTTTTATATGTATTTGAATATTTCTTTTTTTATACAGGCGATAAAATTTGAAAAGATTATAACCGAACCATTTATTTAGCATCTAATTTTAATTTAAACTAAATTAGAACTTACACGGAGAAAATTTTATATTAAATTTTACTATGGTGTCGCACCAGCTGTAGACCATCAAGAAGAACAAGTTTAAGTGCTATAGTCTCATAGTAAAATTGTTATGACGATAGCATATAAATGCTTGATACGCCTAATTTTTGTTTTTCTAAACATAAATCTCAATTTAAATAGTGTGTTGACATATAATTGATTATTTGCAGAAAAACGATGATTATTGGGATGATTATTCTCATAGAAGCTGTAAGGATATTATTCGGACAAACAAGGATTTTAAGAATCAAAAAATATATACATATAGTGCTAGAAGATATATCTTATATCAAATAGGATGCGTTTATCAGCATTACAAAAACTAAACTGCCAGTTCTTTTCTGTATTACTGGTTTAAAAACTAAAGCTAATTAAAAGTGCTAATTTGAAAATTGTAATAATGTATCTTTATCAAGATATATCTGTTCTATACATCCTGTTCTCTCTTCCTGTTATTATTTATTATTACTACTCTTTAATATATTACATAATATATATTATAAAGTAGTAATAATATATAAATAATAATAAAAAGAAAGAACAAAGAGATATATAGAACAGATATATTTTTTTACTTTTATACATATATATATATAATATATATTTACACACACACACACATATATAATATATATATATATATATTGTGTATATATATAAAGTGCTTGTTAATTGTGCCATTGATCATCAGTTTTAAAATAGTTTTGATACTTTTGCGTGTTTATATGCGTGTAAATGTGCTTTTGTTAAACTTTCTTTAATCAATAACTCAAATATTTAATTGTTTTAATGCTTTCCAGTATTAAAGGGATTTCTAAAAAGTAATTTTGGCGCGGTATATAATAATAAACTTAATAAAAAAATTGGTTGTGGAGCCATCACGGATGGAAATTGTAAAATTGAAATACACATTTTAAATTTTGATTTAAAAAAATATTTACAAAAAAAATTTAAAAGAGGAGATAAAATAGAAGTTGTTGGGAATGTACAAAATACAGGTATTATTATTGTATAATAAGTCTGATTATCAAATTGTCTGATAATAAACTTATTAACTATTAAAATGATTATAAAAAGGTATAGAAAATTCTTTTATTCAATTTGAGATTATTTACATAAAACAGATATTGCTATATTTATTATCGGACATCCTACGTTTGTCTTTAAGTCTTTTTTGAGTATTATTATTATTTTAATTTTTGTAGCTGATCCTCCATATTTAATAGTAACATGTATTGAGGATATAAAAAAATTGGAAGGACATATGTCTTTAGGACAATTGGTAAAGGGGATACAAACTCCTAAGAAAAGAAAACTGGATGATGATTTATTACAGCAGGTATAATCCTAAAAAATATTAAGGTTTCTGTCTACTCGCTACATCCGCCTAATTGTAATTGATTTAGTACATTTGTAAAATACCGAACACTTTGGTTTTAATAATCACAAAATAACCACAAAATTAATGTGACATTAACAATAATAACGATAATAACAATAAATAATAAATAATAATAATAATAATAATAAATAATAAACAATTTATATATTATTTTATTTTTTAGGGGCAGAACAAAGCTGTACTTTCAGCATCAAAATTTTTGAAAAAAAATTTGTAATTAATGAATTTATGATTTTTATTGTATTTATTAAGATGTTCAATGTTATTAAATTGTTATTCTGAAAAATAAATTATAAATAAATTAAAAATAAATTAATTAATTATAAGAGTTAAAAATTAATTGTTTAGTAAATATATATACAATAATATATAGATATATATACATACATGAATGAGTAATATATTAAGAAGATAAGAGAAAAAAGAAAAAAATAGTAACCAAATAAATAAACAAAATATAATATAATAAATAATAATAATTATAGCTTAAAACAGTACAAAAAGGTGCAAAGAAGAAAACAAGAAAAAAAATATAGGACACAAATAAGGTAATAGATCGAATATAATTTATAAGTTTGTACATTTTTTATTTCTTTTTGAAGGAGCCTATGTTTAAACAAACAATACACACATATTATTTTATTTAAACATTTTTAAAAATGTTTTTTAAAAATTATTTTAAATTTAGTATTTTTTTATCTTTGAAAAATATATATAGTTATATATGTATATATATATATATATATATATATATATAGAAGAAAGTCCTCTATTATGAGATAGGCTCCTAATATGCAACAGCGAGATTCCTGCTAAACTAATAGGCCCTATCAGTTGTTTCCACCATGAACTTATTGCCTTTGGGGTAAAACCTATTTAGTGTAAAATTCATTGTTTGATCGTGTGTGTAGTCGTTGCAGAGAGAGAAATTATGAAATTGGATATTGTCAAGTGCCGTGGATATGGAGACTTTAAACTTTGTTTAGAGCCAATCAATCAACGCAGAGTATTGATAAGACAAACTCAACAGTTGTACAATAGTTTTGTCTGCTGTCGAACGCGTCTAAATGATTGCGTTTGAGGAGCGTGTTATTAGCGCTATTTGCTTGTTCTATCCTTATTTAAAGCTTTGTATCCACAATACTAGAAATTGCTCCAGGATCTCGAACGGTGAAACAATTAACCAATCGTATTGGTTAATTGGTCGAATTAGTTAAATATGCAATTGGTCACGTTTTTCTCCATACAATATCTCGATATTATTAACGCTAATAGCTTCTCCTTTGAATGTACCCAAAGACCTGTATTTATAGGTCGGTATATTCATAGGCCGGTATTCATAGTCGATTCTTATATTTAAGAACGTCTTAAGTACGATCTTGAGATGTCATAAACCAATCACAAAGCCGTATTAGCGTCTTAAGACATTACTTAAGACGGTCTTGAAATAAGATCCGACTATGAATACTGGCCATAGTCTTATATTTAAGACCATCTTATGTACTGAAGATAGATCATATTTAACTCTCTCGTTGACGTAGCGATTACTTCGTGAGCAACTGTCATTGCAGCTGTTATTTAGACATTTTGTAACAATAATAATAGTATTTACGTATGCAAAAAACCTTTGTGTGTGAATATAAGATACTGGTAAGTTTCAAGCTTACTTTTCTATAAAATACATTCTTATTTACATATGTAGTATTTATACAAATATATATATCTATATTTATCTTCTCAATTTATATATGCATCCTAGACAACACCGTGTCCAAAATCTAGATATAAGACGTTTTAAAGACATCATTAAGACGTCTAAGGCCGGTATTCATAGTCGGATCTTATTTCAACACCTTCTTGAGTAATGTCTTCAGACGCTAATACTGCTCTGTGATTAGTTCATGACATCTTAAGATTGAACTTGCAGGTATTTATTATTATATATATGTGCATATTTGCATACGTACGTGTAAGAAAATATACATATGTTTATGTATACATGCGTACATGTACATGTATGTATAATATATATATACTCGTGTGTACATATGTGTATACGTTACCGTCCGCATCTGTGTATGCGTACATATGTGTGTATGTACATGTGTATATGTATGCATGTATGCGTAGCGTGTATTTATATACGTATGTGTAGCGTGTATATGTATGCGTAGACATGGCTTATATATGTGTGTATATATATATGTATATATATGTATGTATATATGTATGCATATGTATATATATGCGCGTGTATACGTAATAATAATAAACAGTAACAATAAGAATGTTACGGCAAATTTGAGTCAAGCGCTGTATGTGGTGTGTAAAATAAATAATTGATGCAATGCTTCAAATATGTTGAACGTTTCAGCTCTTCCTTTGAGCCATCTTCAACTTTATAACTTACAAAGTACATACATGCGTGGACAGAGAAACGTGTTCTACAGGAATTGGAGGGGGGGGGGGGAGGGAGGAGAAATAGACCTCGCTTTTTCGACCCCCTACCCATATTCCCCCTGTACAGGATAGACCTTGTTTCAACTTACAAGTATGTGCTTTGTAAATTGAAGCAAGTTTTTCCCCCTGACCTCTGTGGAACACGCTCCTCTGTCCATGCATGTACTTTGTAAATTTTAAAGCGAGATCTATCCCTTCCTCCGACTCTTGTAGAACACACTTCTCTGTCCACGCATGTGCTTTGCACGTTGTAACGCGAGGTCCACTTCTATCCCCCCGACCCCTGTGTAACATGCTCCTCTGTCCTCGTATGTACTTTGTAAGTTGTAAAGTGAGGTCTACCTCTTCCGACCCCTGTGAAACATGCCCCTTTGTCTACGCAAGTACTTTGATATATTAGTCTCTTATATATATATATCTCATAATACTCAAAATAACTACTATATTTGTCAAATTTTTTTTGTTAATAATTTTTTAACAAATACAAAAAGTGACGGAAAAGGTCAATGACTTTGAACTTTTTGAAGGTCAAGGTCAACATTAAGGTCAGTCAGAAGTCATTTAGGGCTGGCTGCGTAAAGGAAAACTTTTATCCTGCTTATTATATTTTTCCTTTCAGGAGAATATCTATGTTCTTTACATTTGCTCATACCAGCTCGTTTAAAACAACATCTCAGAAAGAGATCCTGCTATCTTGGAATCGGCAGTATTAAATTATTGTGACTATTAATAAAATTGAAGATGGCTCGAAGGAAGAGCCAAAACGTTCAACATATTTGAAGCATTGCATCAATTATTTATTTTGCCCACCACGTATTGCGCTTGACTCGCATTTGCCGTGACATCTTTATTTTGACATTTTTAAGAGTTTAATTATATATATAAACAGTAAACACAATAAGTATAATTTTAATAATCTTATTATTCGTTTAATCAAAAATATTAATATTTACACAAAAGCTTTATTTTATCAATATATGTTAAGACCGTTAAGATATAAATCAATACAAAGGAAATAGCCATACGGTCCAAGCTTGGATCTTAGGCAGCTCAATATAATTATTTTCTATAGGTATTAATACGCGTATTTTCCAACATATTAAACTGCGCGCCGATTATTTGTCGGACTTAAAACACAGCTATTGTTGGAACATTAGAAATTCCCTCTCCCTTCCCTAATTAAATCGATATCGATTTAATATTAAAATCACTGTAAAAACTTATTGCGAAAAATATTACCCCAGCCAGGGTTCGAACCTGGAATCTCCCGCATTCCGCTCGGGCGTCTTACCAATTCGACTACCGGGGCATGTGGTAATATTTATCGCAATAACCGGATAACAATAATTTGAACGTCTTTCTCAGGCGACGTGAATAAACAATATATGTTAAGACCGTTAAGATATAAATCAATACAAAGGAAATAGCCATACGGTCCAAGCTTGGATCTTAGGCAGCTCAATATAATTATTTTCTATAGGTATTAATACGCGTATTTTCCAACATATTAAACTGCGCTTTACAGTGATTTTAATATTAAATCGATATCGATTTAATTAGGGAAGGGAGAGGGAATTTCTAATGTTCCAACAATAGCTGTGTTTTAAGTCCGACAAATAATCGGCGCGCAGTTTAATATGTTGGAAAATACGCGTATTAATACCTATAGAAAATAATTATATTGAGCTGCCTAAGATCCAAGCTTGGACCGTATGGCTATTTCCTTTGTATTGATTTATATCTTAACGGTCTTAACATATATTGTTTATTCACGTCGCCTGAGAAAGACGTTCAAATTATTGTTATCCGGTTATTGCGATAAATATTACCACATGCCCCGGTAGTCGAATTGGTAAGACGCCCGAACGGAATGCGGGAGATTCCAGGTTCGAACCCTGGCTGGGGTAATATTTTTTGCAATAAGTTTTTACAGTGATTTTAATATTAAATCGATATCGATTTAATTAGGGAAGGGAGAGGGAATTTCTAATGTTCCAACAATAGCTGTGTTTTAAGTCCGACAAATAATCGGCGCGCAGTTTAATATGTTGGAAAATACGCGTATTAATACCTATAGAAAATAATTATATTGAGCTGCCTAAGATCCAAGCTTGGACCGTATGGCTATTTCCTTTGTATTAATATAATAAAATTTCTTTGTTTCAGGTACTTGAAGTAGGAGCAGAGGTTAACTTAAAAGTTTTTTAGTTATTATTTATTATTATTGATATAATATAATTAATATTAACATAAATTTAATTATTTTAATTTAAGTTACAGTTATTTTTTATTATTAATACAAAGTACTATTGTTGATATAAATTATTATATATTATAATTATTGCATTAATTTAATTATTATATAGATAGTATTAATATAATTTTAATTACTCTTATTTGAATTATTGACACTTTTTGCTAAGATAATTAAGTATTATTACATTAAATTAATTATTAGATATATAATTAAAAAATTGTGTTTTAATATTATAGCTTTTTTTAAACAATAGTATAAATTTTATGTATTTAAAAATATAATATTATTTAAATAGTCTTATGTATATATAATAATGTAATATTATGTTATAAATATATATTGAAAGAATTATATTTGTGATTGATGATGATGATGATAATAATGTTGATGATGATGACTATATTAATGATGATATTGATAATGATGATTATGATGATGATAATGATGATAATGATGACAATAATGATGATAATGACAATAATGATGATGATGATATTGATAATGATGATTTAAACTTACATTTCAACTTAACATAAATATATTATATTACATAATAATAATATATTATATATTTTTACAATATATTATTAAAATTTGAAGAAAGTTTTAAAAACTATTTCAATAACTAATTGTAAATTATATTTATTTTTTAATTATGATGATTTAAACTTACATTTAAACTTAACATATATCATATTAAATAATAATAATATATCGTATATTTTTACAATTATTATTAAAATTTAAAGGAAGTCAGCTTTAAAATTATATTTTTATAACTAAGTTATATTTATTTTATAATTATTATTGTATATTTGTATTTTTGTAAAATGCCAAGACGTAAAGTAGAACGAACTTCGGAAGAAGAAGAAGAATTTCAACGACGACGTCGTGAAAAAAATGCTGAGTATCAATCTCGTAAACGTCGTAAAATTACAAAAGTAGCAAATAATATATCAAACTCAAATAATGATACAAATTATACTGTTAGTATCGCAGGTACGATACATGATAATCGTATAATAGAATTAAATCATGAAATTGAAGAAAATTCTTCAGATGTAACATTAGGACACCAACAAGTTTTCAACATTTCTGGCACAATACATGATAATCGAGTTATAGAATTGAATGAAGAAATAATTTTGGAAAGTTCTGCAAATATTATACCAATACGTCAGCAACGTCATGCAGAATATCAATCTCATTATCGGTCTCGAAGAAGACAACTACATCGTTTAGATATTAATAGAATGCTAATTAATGATATAAATGAATATTATATTGATTCTATGGATGTGTCTTGTGTTTATTGTAGAGCAAAACATTTTGCAGCTGAAAAAGTATCTAATAAAGGAAATTCATTTCACGATTGTTGTAATCACAGTGCGGTGTATTTAGAACCATTGCCCCAATTTCCACAATTTCTTCGTAGTTTATTTAATGGTAGTCATGCAAAATCAAATAATTTTTTTAAATATATCCGTAGCTACAACAGTTCATTTTCATTCGCATCATTTAACGCTAATTTGGTTAATTTTGAAAATAGAAGATCTGGTCCATATTGCTTCAAAATACTTGGGCAGATTTATTATCAAATAAATACAGCATTGTATGCAGCTCAAAATGAAAACCCTACTTTCGGTCAGCTTTTTATTGTAGATTCTAATGAAGCAATAAATTATCGTCTCAATGAGAATTCAGATTTAGATTTTGAAATCATACAAAATCTTGAACATATAATGCGGGAATTGAATATATTTGCTCAATCTTATCAAATGATGGGTGAAGAATTAGAAAATCAACGACAATTAGAAATAGAATCTGGAGAATTGTTGCCAGAATTACAATTATTATTTACATTAAGACCAGGTATGGATCGACGCCGATATAATGCTCAAAGAACTAATGAAGTTGCTGCTGTTTTTCGTACAACTGCTGATGGAGAAATTCCAGAATCATATGTAACAATAAGTAATAGAAATGACAAAACTTTAAAAAACGTTAGTACTATGGATCCAAATGTTGAACCATGGATATATCTATTATTTTATCCATATGGTACTCAAGGATGGCATTGTAATTTAACAAAATTAAATAGTAATAAACGAATAACTAGAAGCCAGTATATTAAATATCGCATGGCTATTCATGATGAATTTAATGTCTTTTTATTAGGGCGTCGTTTATTTCAACAGTGGCTTGTGGACAGTTATGTAAAAATTGAAAAGGACAGAATAAATTATTGTAGAGATCATCAAAAAGAATTACGTACTGAAACATATCAAGGTTTAAAAGATTATTTACAAACTACAGCAAATAATTTAAATGGACGTATTGGAAAGATGATTATACTACCATCTACATTTATTGGATCACCACGTAATATGTTACAAAATTATCAAGATTCAATGGCAATAGTTAGTAAATTTGGTAAACCAGATCTTTTCATTACAATGACTTGCAATCCAAAATGGCGTGAAATTGAAGAAAATCTTTTACCTGGCCAACAAGCTTCTGACAGACCTGATATTTGTGCTCGTGTTTTTAATATTAAAAAAGATTATTTAATTGATTTGATTGTTAAACAAAAATTTTTTGGAGAAGTAGCAGCCTTTGTATATGTTATTGAATTTCAAAAACGTGGTTTGCCACATGTCCACATGTTAATTACTTTAAAATACAATTCCAAAATAACAACACAGATTGTTGACAAATATATTTCTGCTGAAATTCCTGATCCATGTGAAAATCGTACTTTACATGATATAGTTATGAGACATATGATTGATATGATAATTGATTCATGGGCCTTGTGGCAATTGGTGTTTGGTAGATGGAAAATGTTCGAAACATTATCCTAAATCTTATCTTGAAGAGACCAGAATGGATGAAGATGCTTATCCTTATTATCGTCGACGAGATAATGGCAGAATTTTTGAACGCCCTGGTGGATATACAGGGTGATTCAGAATAAGTATATTGTCCCGAAAATCGCACATTTTTTACGCGATTCTAAGACGATTTTTCCTCTACAAAAAATTTCCCCGAAGTTTAGGTTTTGAGTTAGCATTTTTTTAAATTTTTAAATTTTTAAAATTTAAAAATTTTTATAATTTTTTTTAAATAAAACCAGTAAAATTTATAAGCAGTATACCCTGAACTAGGAGTTATTAAAGTAAATAATTACCTGTATCACATGTACAGGAGGTAGGCCTAGGCAAAGGCGGCGCGACTCACTGAAATTTACTGTCGCGAGCGCTTATGTGAGGCCAAGGGAGGCACCTGCTGCGATCAGCTGATTGTTGCACACTTCTTTCTTTCTCTTATTTACTCAATCACTCGTCACTTACTCACTCACGTTTCACTTTGTTCATCTCGAAGGAAGAACCGTAACACACGCGGCAGCGCAACACACAACAAACGCGTTATCACTCCATGTGTCAAGAGACACGGTAACGGCCGATAGTGTCTCGCGCCAAGTACACGCGGAGCGAGACCACCCCGTAACTTTCTTACGCGACGTGACGAGTTGCGATTTACTTGGCAAGCAGTCGACCGATTTTTGGTTATGTTATTGTTGTGTTGCACTCGGTGACCTCGGTTTGCACTCGCCCTGCGTGCGGAGAGCTGGAGGGAGTACACCGGAGTGCACACCGAGGTCACCGAGTGCAACACAACAATAACATAACCAAAAATCGGTCGACTGCTTGCCAAGTAAATCGCAACTCGTCACGTCGCGTAAAAGAGTTACGGGGTGGTCTCGCTCCGCGTGTACTTGGCGCGAGACACTATCGGTCGTTACCGTGTCTCTTGATACATGGCGTGATAACGCGTTTGTTGTGAGTTGCGCTGCAGCGTGTGTTACGGTTCTTCTTTTGAGATAAACGAAGTGAAACGTGAGTGAGTAAGTGACGAGTGATTGAGTAAATGAGAGAGAAAAAGAAGTGTGCAACAATCAGCTGATCGCAGCAGGTGCCTCACTTGGCCTCACATAAGCGCTCGCGACAGCGAATGTCAGTGAGTCGCGCCGCCCTTGCCTAGGCCTACCTCCTGTACATGTGATAAGGTAATTATTTACTTTAATAACTCGTAGTTCCGGGTGTACTGCTTATAAATTTTACTGGTTTTATTTTTCAAAAATTAAAAAATTTTTAAATTTTAAAAATTTAAAAAAATAGTAACTCAAAACCCAAGCTTCGGGGAAATTTTTTGTAGAGAAAGAATCGTCTTAGAATCGCGTCAAGAATGTGAGATTTTCGGGACAATATACTTATTCTGAATCACCCTGTATAGTTGATAATCGTAATGTAGTTCCATATTGTCCTATTTTATCGATTGTTTTTAATTGTCATATTAATGTTGAGGTAGTTTCAAGTATCAAATCGGTTAAATATCTGTATAATGTTACACCCGTGCTGTACGCCCGTGCCGTGCGCTCACGCGGGTCGCCCGTAGTAGAAGTTGCGAATCGTCCTTGACGACGGCGTTGTTATTGACATGTATTGATTTATTGATTAATCAATTACGCTCTGAGTTTCCGTCACGTTCGGACGTGTTGTCCCGAGCTCTGTATACAACGAATCCTGATTAAACGAGTTCCTTTTTACAAATAACGAGCCTATTTATTGCGCGAGTGCCGGAGTGCGCGTCGCGAGTGAGAGTGAAAGAGAGCAAGAGAGTGGCTAACGCCCGGCGAGCGTAACATTTTGGGGGCTCGTCCGGGATTGCAACAATCTCTCGGACTATTCCCGAGCGTGAACGACGCTCAAGGATTGTAACATGGCTACGAGGAAGAGGCTCCGGCTGGAGACGCCTCACCGTGATGGCTCCGAAGCGCCCGCGATTACCACGCTCACAGAGACGCTCCAGGCTGTTATCCAGGAGGTGCGACTCCTTCGAGTGGAGCAAGCCCGGAGGGAGGAGGAGTTTACGGCGACGATCCGCCGTCAGGAGGAGGAACTCCGACGACTCCGAGGGATAAACTCCGGAGTCATACCGCAGCTAAGTCTCTTAAATAATAGCGCGTCCGGGGATGCGGAAACGCGGGCCGTGGGTGGCGCGGGAGCGCGGGACACACGCGGGGGGCGCGCGGCTGCGACCGTCGGGAGTGCGAACGTCGTACGCGCGTGTGAGGAAAGCGCGACCGCGAGTGCACGAAGCGCGAACGGTGAGAGGGTACGCGCGTGTGAGAGAAGCGCGACCGCGAGTGAACAAAGCGCGAACGGCGAGAGGGCGCGGGCCGCGTGCGGGGAGGGCGCGTACGCGGGCAGCGCGAATACGGGCGGCACGAGCGGAAACGCCACGCGTCGTGTTGAGAGAGGCACGGGAGCGAACGCTGAGAGTGGTCTCGACCATGGTGTAATAAGAAAGGTGAACCATTCCGATGGATGCGCAGTAGACTAAAAGTAGTGGGGGACAGTCAGCCAATCACGCTTTGAGCGATTATGCGAAATTCAATATGGCTGCTGAGTTTCACTGTCACGTGCTGTACTGTTGTTTGGTTAAGTGTGCACGATGTGCTGAAAATGCCGGTGTGTTGTGTCAAAAATTGCAAGGCCGGACCGGTCGTGGTAATAGTTTCGGCATAAATACCCGGAGTTAGGAGTTCCTACGAAAACCCTTCCCCTGACAGATAACTGGTTGTCTTGCATATCTAGAGGAAACTGTTGTATCCCTTCAAAGATTTGCAGACAGCGGCCAGTATTATGAACGAAGAATTTATAAAATTTCATGGGCGCTCATTTAGTAAAGAAAATGGTATATTTGATAAGTTAACAAGCATCACGTGTGCAAAAGTTTCTTTTCCCGCTTGTGTAATCGCGTGCCTAGTACAAACCCGTTTGTACATACGCCTGCGTCAGATTAACAAAGAAATACAACAACAAAACTGTACCAGAAAAGAAAAAAGAAAACTCAAACATATATGCAACAAACATTCTGTATAGTTTTATGCCGCTTTTATAATATTGATATTAAATAAAACATATTTTTATCCAAATTGCGTTAAACACAATCTTATTTCATTTTTGATACTTTTAAACAGCGCGCTGCATAATTGCTCAAGCTCTGATTGGTCAAGATCTCAGACCTCCGCCATTATGCGCAATGGTTCACCTTTCTTATTACACCATGGTCTCGACGGTTATTCGAGTGCTAGGGGCGCGAACGAGGTTGGGATCCGCACCACGCGCGCGTGTGACGCCGCTACAGGAGCGAGCGTCGGGCTCGGTTATAAATTGAAGCCCGACATTTACGACGGGACAGTCCCACTACAGGAGTATTTTTCGCAGTTCAGTTTAATTGCCCGAGCGAATTTCTGGGACGACGCGACGAAAACCGTCGCACTGGCTTCGAGCCTGAGGGGCAAGGCGCGCACGATTCTTGAGACAGTTCAAGACATCGAGTGTCTCAATTTTTCGGAATTAAAATCGAAACTCGAGTTGCGTTTCGGTGAGGGGCGGTTAACGCAGAATTATTATTCCGCGCTCACGAACCGTAGACAGAGATTTGGGGAAGATCTTGCTGCTCTCGGTTCTGATATAGAGCGGCTGTCGCGCCTCGCATACCCCGAGTGCCCTCATGAGATTCGTGAAAAAATCGCGTGTTCACAGTTCGTAACGGCTGTCGCTGATCATTTTATCAGACGGACGTTACAGTTGGAGGGGATTACTACTTTGAGTCAGGCTGTCGAGAGAGCTAAGGCACTAAAAATAATTCAGGGTGAGGGGTTCGCTCGCGAAAAATTTATTAAGAACACTGCGAGAGAAGGACAGAAGGGGGGAGCGAATACTGAAAAGGGGGAGGTAGAGGGCGACAAGGAACGGAAAGAGGAAGGGAAGACAGACAGGAAGGGAAATTTCCAAAAAGGAAATGGGCGTGGCAGCAAATTTGGCGCCAACCGGGGAGAGTGTTGGACGTGCGGGAAGTCCGGACATTTCCGATCCGAGTGCCCCGAACAAAGGGGAAACGCGATTTAGTCAAACTCAGCGGGGTGAGTTTGGCGAGAGTTATCAATACCCCGTATTTTTACAATAAAAATGTTATTTTAAATGTGTGTAATAAAGTTATTTCAAATGATAATAGAATTAAGCCTTATTTTAATCATTTTTGCTATAAGGGCAAGGTTGACGGGAAAGAATGTTTTTTCAAGGTTGACACGGGCTCTGACGTCTCTATATTAAGTAGTAAATTCGTAGAAGCAGGAAAAGAAAAGTCCCAAATAAAGAATTTGAATCTGAGATATCCTACTGGAGAAAAAGTTGAAATAAAGTTTGAGATAGAAGCTAGAATTGAGATAGGCAGTCATTCGGTTGTGTTTCCTTTTCTCGTGGCTGATATTAGTGACGACTGTTTTTGGGAGTAAATTTTCTGAAAATGGTAAATTTAGAAGAAATTTTCGATTCTGTTTTCGGGACTGTGAATTCAGAAATACGAGTAGCTCGAATTGAGAATAATCCAGACAGAGTCTCGGTCTCCTTGAAGGAACTCTTTAGAAATAATTCCCAGGAACTTGACTCTTCACAAAAAGAACTCTTTGCTCAATTCCTTGAAAAATTTTCCGATGTATTTTCCGAGAATATTGTTGCGGGAAATTGCGATATTGTTCAACATGTCATAAATATGCAAGACTCTCTCCCCAAAAAGCAGGTACCTCGTCGGATTCCTTTCAGGTTAAGAGGAGAGGTGGATAAAATTATCGAGGAAATGAAGGCATCCGGTGTGATCGAGGAATCAAATAGTCCCTGGGTTTCTCCTGTGGTATTGAGACACAAAAAAGATGGAACGATAAGATTTTGTGTGGATTACCGGGTCGTAAACGCATTGACGGAAAAAGATTCATATCCCCTCCCCAGAATTGACGTAATATTTGATCATCTAGCAGGTAACGTTTGGTTTTGTACTCTAGACTTGAAAAGTGGTTATTGGCAAATAAAAATTCGTCCCTGAAGACAGAGAGAAAACGGCTTTCTCTTTCGGCAGGGGACTTTGGCAATTCACGGTGATGCCTTTTGGTTTATGTAACGCCCCCGCAACTTTTGAACGTCTCATGGAAAAAGTTTTGCAAGGATTATTATTTGAAATTTGCTTAGTTTATTTAGATGATGTAATAATTTTTCGGGAAAACTTTCGAGGAAATGTTGGAAAATTTAGAAAAAGTGTTTTTACGATTGCAAAAAGTAAATTTAAAAATCAATCCTAAAAAATGTGTCTTATTTAAAAAAGAAGTAAAGTATTTGGGGCATATAATTTCGGCTAAGGGAGTTGCCACGGATCCCGAGAAGGTCGCTGCCGTGGAGGGATGGCCGGTTCCTCACACAAAGACTTTATTGCGGAGTTTTCTCGGGTTCTGCTCATATTATCGCAAATTTATAAAAGGATTTTCTTCGATTGCTAAGCCTCTTTATGAATTAACGGGAAACCAGGATAAAGTTTATCTGGAACGAAGATCATCAGAACTCTTTTGATGAGTTAAAGCGGGTACTGTCCTCTCCTCCAGTGCTTTCTTTTCCGAACGGGGAGGGTGAGTTCATTTTGGATACTGATGCCTCCAATATTGGAATTGGCTCAGTATTATCTCAAAAACAAAACGGGGAAGAGAGGGTCATCGCGTATTTTAGCCGCGTGCTGAATAAAGCTGAGCGGAATTATTGTATTACTCGACGTGAACTTTTAGCGATTGTAGATTCTATAAAGTTTTTTCGCCATTATCTATTAGGATGTAATTTTTGATCCGTACGGATCACATTTCTTTGCGTTGGCTTATGTCTTTCAGGGATCTGGATGGACAATTGGCTCGGTGGTTGGAGACGCTTCAGCAGTTTCATTTTACAATTGCTTACAGGAAAGGACTGTCTCACGGGAATGCCGACGGGTTGTCGAGGCGTACGTGTGAGTCGTCTGGCTGTGAATATTGTGCCAAAGTGGAAAGAAAGAACTCTGTAACGAGGGCAGGCCTATGTCGCTCGGATTACATTAACTGCAGAGGATCTGTCAGAATGGCGTTCTGAACAGAGAGCAGATCCGATTATTTCAATTATACTCCGTGGAAAGGAGGCCGGTATTCGCCCATCACGAGCTGAGTTGGCTTCGGAAGATATCTCCGCACAGATTTATGGGTCATATTGGGATGCCCTGGTCCTGGAAGACGGCGTACTTTATAAGAGATGGGAAGCTCCAAACCTTAAGTCTAGTTTTCTTCAACTCATCGTTCCAAGGAAATTCGTTAAGGGAATTTTAGAAGAGTTACATGACTCACCGTCTGGAGGACATTTCGGAGTGAACAAAACTCTGGAGAAAATTCGGAAACGGTATTTCTGGGCAACCTGTAAGCAAGATGTGGAAGATTGGTGCAGAACGTGTAAAGTCTGCATTGCCAGGAAGGGCCCGTTAGGTAAGGGGAAATCTCCCCTGCAAATTTATAATGTGAGGGCACCTTTGGAGAGGATTCAGATGGATATCCTCGGTCCTCTTCCTAGGACTAAACTCGGTAATAAGTTTCTTCTTGTCCTAGTGGACTGTTTTACGAAATGGGTGGAAGCTTTTCCTTTAAAAAACATGAGAGCGAAAACGGTTGCGGAAGTTTTTGTTAATCAGTTTGTTTCCAAGCACGGGGTGCCCACTGAGGTTCATACTGACCAGGGAAGGAACTTCGAGTCGAGACTTTTCTCAGAATTGATGGGGCTTCTTGGGATAAGGAAAACAAGAACAACTGCCTTGCATCCTCAATCTGACGGACAAGTCGAACGCCAACATCAGACCATAACTAATTATTTAGCGAAGTACGTCTCTGAAAACCAAAAAGATTGGGATCGGTGGATCCCTATGTTCCTCCTGGCATATAGATCCTCGAAGCATGAAACAACTGGAATCACCCCCGCAGAATTATATTTCGCACGAGATCTTAGATTACCATCGGATTTATTACGAGGAAATCCTTCTAGACTTCATGGAGAGGTGCCATTGGTTGGAAGTTTCGTTAGAAATCTAAAAGACAAATTAGAGGAGATACATTCTGGTGTACGGGGACAATTGGATTTGAAATCTTCTCGGATGAAAGCACGATACGATCGTGGAGTTCGTCGAATTCTTTTTCAGGAGGGGCAGAGAGTCTGGCTTTTTAATCCTCGGAGGGTAAGAGATAGGGCTCCAAAACTGCAGAGTAATTGGGAGGGTCCTTATTTGGTGATTAAGAAACTTAGCGATGTTGTTTATTGTATACGGAAATCACCCCGACATAGAAGCAAAGTGGTTCATTCAGATAGGTTAGCTGTCTATTCAGAAAGGAAATTGAGCAACATAGGTCTAAATTCGTAAAAAGAGAAATGGGTAGCGCTACTTGTATTGTAATGTTCAATAAAGAGTTATGAGACAATGTGCGGAGTGTTATAATTTAATATGTAGTGTTGTAACCGTATTTTATTGTTCAATGTTTTTGGTTTCTGTTGTGTTTTATTCGTTTTTGCTTATTGGAACGGAGTCCGAGGAAGGCGGTGATCCTTGAGGAGATGTGGGATACCGTGGCAGAACAACGGCCGAAGACTTCTTCGGGAGCAAATTCTTTGTGGATAGGAGACCGCCTGCCCACGGTTTTTGACCCATGGTTTTTCCGTGGGCCATAGGGCGTATGCCGGGCGGGGACTCGGGGAGCCCTGCGGGGCGCAGGGTCCATGGGAAGTTTCCCCCCCCCCCTTGTCCGAAGATTTGGCGGAACGACGACGTGGGAGGCCGGCGGTGGAGGCGACTACACCGGGAAAGCGGAGCTTCGTGGACGTCCTGGGACCGTCGGAGGGGGGGGAGCCTGGCCAGCTCTCTCCCGAAGAGGTTCTTCGGATCGTTGTGCGGCTACCGGGGACCAAGAAAAGGATGGAGTTCGGTAACTCTGGGCAGCAGCTCGAGGAGAACAAGCATCCGGTGCCCTGGAGCTCACGGAAAAGAAGCTGAAACCGCGAGAAACTACCCTCCCGGATTGTCGGGGCGACAATCTTGGAAGAGGGGGGGTAGTGTTACACCCGTGCTGTACGCCCGTGCCGTGCGCTCACGCGGGTCGCCCGTAGTAGAAGTTGCGAATCGTCCTTGACGACGGCGTTGTTATTGACATGTATTGATTTATTGATTAATCAATTACGCTCTGGGTTTCCGTCACGTTCGGACGTGTTGTCCCGAGCTCTGTATATCGAATCCTGATTAAACGAGTTCCTTTTTACAAATAACGAGCCTATTTATTGCGCGAGTGCCGGAGTGCGCGTCGCGAGTGAGAGTGAAAGAGAGCAAGAGAGTGGCTAACGCCCGGCGAGCGTAACAATAAGTATATTTATAAAGGACATGATGTTGCTGCTATAACAATTGAACCAATAACAGAAAATATAATTATTGATCATGATGAGATACGTAATTTTATGGACACACGCTATGTTGGACCTGTAGAAGCCAATTGGCGCATTCTTGAGAAAAAATTACAAGATAAAAGTCATACTATAGTACGTTTACCTGTCCATCTTTGTAATGAACAAAATATTACAATTGAAAATGGATCCGATGAAAATGCAATAACTTCCGCTTTAGATCAAGTTACTATGTTAATAGATTATTTTGCATTAAATTCTCGCGATGAAGAAGCGAAACAACATTTATATATAGAAATTCCACGTTATTATACGTTTAAAAAAGAAAAAATTAATGGTAGAAATGTATCGCGTTGGAGCAAACGCAAAAGTCATTATAATTGTATAGGACGAATGTATTTCGTTAGTCCAACACAAACTGAATTATACCATTTACGACTATTATTACTCACTGTAAAAGGAGCTACGAGTTTTGATAATTTAAGAACTGTAAATGGAGAAGTTTATCAATCGTTTTCAGAGGCATGTTTGGCTTTAGGTTTGATTGAAGATGATGATGAATGGAAACGAGCTATGAATGAAGCTATTGGATGGATGATGCCAAGACAACTTCGTAGATTATTTGTACGTATATTATTGCATTGTCAACCATTGCATCCTGAAGAGCTCTGGAAAAGTTTTAAAGTAGCAATGTCGGAAGATTTTATCCAACACTTTGGAATGTTACAAGGACAAAAGAAAGCATATGCGCAAATCAATGCTATGCTTTGTGCTGAAGGTAAAAGTCTTGCCGATTTTCCACAAATGGAACAATTGATAGAAAATGATGAAGAAGATAATTATATGACTATTGAAGAAGTTATGGAAATTGGTATCAGACAATATGAACAGTTAAATGACAAGCAGAAAGAAATAGTAGATATAATATTAAATAGTTTAGATAATAATAATCATCAAAATAGTAATTGTTTTTAAATCGATGGTCCAGGTGGTTCAGGTAAAACATTTACATATACAACTATTTATCACTTAGCCAAAATTCGTAATAAACATGTATGTACAATGGCTTTTACGGGCATTGCAGCGACGTTATTGCCAGCAGGAAAAACGGTTCATAAGACATTTGGATTGCCGGTTCCACTATTTGCTGATTCTTCTTCCAGCATTAAAATCCAATCAAAAGAAGCTCAATATTTGAAAAAAAAAAGATATTTTTATTTGGGATGAAGCGCCAATGGCACCGCGATATGCTCTAGAGATTATGGATCGAACGTTGCGTGATATTATGAATTACCTCGAAAAAACTTAAGTAACGGGTGGTATACGTAATACCTTTTGTACCTCAAAAAATTGAAGTAATATATTTTTACCTCAAAAAAACCTAAGCAAAAAGTGGTACACGTAGTTATCTTTGTACCTCGAAAAAATCCAAGTAATATCTTTATTTAAAAAAAAATACAACCCAAGTGACACATCACAAAATTGTGTTACCTTTTATTCAATCCAAGTTATTATCTAAAAAAAAAAAAGAAATGATATCTGTAAATTGCGCCAATTATAAAGAAAGAATATATATATTGTCTCAAAAAATAATTGTTGCACTACTTTGATGAAAAATCTTTACATTGTGTTAATTAGAAAAACAATGTATAATAACAATTTTATAATATTAAAATTTTTTATTTAAATCCAACAAGGAAATATAAGATATTTAAACACAGTTTATATTTGTATTTTTTAGTGGATATAACAATTTCATAAAATTAAAAATTTTTTAATTCAACAAGGGAAAGCAAGGTACTTAAACAATACAAAGTTTACAAGTTCATATATGTATTGTTCAATAAAATAAAACATTTAATTACAAACAATTACAGACAGAGGTCTGAGAGTTATAAACAATTATAACATTACAAAATAAACATGTTTTATTAAAATTAATACATTTTTCTTGTAAAAAAAACTTGGCGCTGCTAGACCTCGAAATATAATAAAGTACTAGGTCGAGTTACATTAGATACAAATTAAAATTACAAGAAGCTTTTTTTACAATGAAACTTATATACTAAAGAAACGTAATCTTAAACCTAATTCGCATAATCGCTGTGACAACGCACGGCTCACAAATGTAAACTTATCCTATACTTATACTATACTTAATTCTAATTGTTTTACAATATATGTAAACTTATCCTATACTTAATTCTAATCGCTTTCACAATACTTAACGCACGCCTTAAAACATTAAACTTATCCTATGCTTAATTATTAGTCGCATCACTCGCCGTTACTGCCCGTATCACTCGCTCGCACATACCTTCCTATACTTATCCTATACTTAATTCTAATCGCTTTCACAATATTTCACGCACGCCTTAAAACATTAAACTTATCCTATGCTTAATTATTAGTCGCATCACTCGCCGTTACTGCCCGTATCACTCGCTCGCACACGCTGATAATTATTATTCTTACTCCCATTGCATTCTTCCTTGAGTTATTTTTATCGTTGTCCTTATTCAGTTGAAATTATAGTACTTTATTATATTTCGAGGTCTAGCAGCGCCAAGTTTTTTTTACAAGAAAAATGTATTAATTTTAATAAAACATGTTTATTTTGTAATGTTATAATTGTTTATAACTCTCAGACCTCTGTCTGTAATTGTTTGTAATTAAATGTTTTATTTTATTGAACAATACATATATGAACTTGTAAACTTTGTATTGTTTAAGTACCTTGCTTTCCCTTGTTGAATTAAAAAATTTTTAATTTTATGAAATTGTTATATCCACTAAAAAATACAAATATAAACTGTGTTTAAATATCTTATATTTCCTTGTTGGATTTAAATAAAAAATTTTAATATTATAAAATTGTTATTATACATTGTTTTTCTAATTAACACAATGTAAAGATTTTTCATTAAAGTAGTGCAACAATTATTTCTTGAGACAATATATACAGGGTGAATCTTAATGAATGCACCAACTTTTTACCATGGGAGATGGGTTACCGACTGCAACTGTAATGAACCGAAAGATCCATAGATGACACCTGGTTGGATCGACCGCTCCGATCGACATACAGGGAAGTCAAAAATTGTGCATCAAGTAACATGTATCGTATTCTATACATACATACTTTTCTAGTATATCCAATTCTCTTCCCATACAGCACAAAAACCTCTTAAAATATACATATTTAAAATATTTTTTAGGAAGTTTAAAATAATTTAAACTAATTCACAAAATATTTTTTCAATGTTTCTATGCCCGTCAAATCATGTCAAAAGAATATTTTCAAAAATTTTTTAAAAGATTGCATACAAATATGTCTAATAATATTTGTACAATCTTTTAGAAATATTGCTTTAAAAAATAAAATGTTTAAATTTCTAAAAGATTTTACAAATATTGTTAAATATATTTTTATGCAATCTTTTAAAAACATTGTTGAAAATATTTTTTTGACAATCTGGCGAACATAGAAACATTCTAAAAATAAATTGTTGTAAACTATTTTAAAAAATATTTTGTGCTGTATGGACTACGCGTTCTTTTTACACAATTGCTTTCTAATAACGAGATTTCTTATTATTGCGCAACGTATGTACTGCATAAAAGAGATATCATTTATTTCTGTGTATCTCTTTTATACGATTTTGAAAAAATAATGATTCTTTAATAAAGTTACTTGGTAGCGATTTCTTTTCACGCTTACGCGGAACATTTCAGCGCGTAAAAAGAAAGTTAGATTTAAAGCGGCAAAAATATAAAAATTTTCCACCATTCTTATTAAAAAATGCGTAATTCTACTGCAAGAAATATTCTGCTGTATAGTACTTTATGGATATAAAAGAATAACTTAAATAACTAAATGTAATAACAGTGGATTTCCGCACCACCTGTGAGGTACCACCAATGGCGCGTTAGGTTTTGTAAAGTGGACCTTCGCCTGGAGCCATATTATACCACAGTTGAAGACCTCTTTTAGTAATGGCTCAAACAGATAAATTGAAGTCATATTGCGTAAGAGCGCACGCAGATGAAAAATTACATCTACGTGTGGCCGTGCGCAACATGTCGCCAATTTGTCATGTTTTCACTTTAGATGCTCGAAATGTCTCCCCTCCAACTCCTCACAAAGTGCAGCCCTACCTACAATTGCAACGTGCACCCGGCTCAAGACCTCTGGACTTATTGCACGGCAAGCTCGTACAATACGATTCTTCAGATCTTGAGCGTTAGCAGGTCGCGTTGTGTAAACTTGCTGCTTAAGATGACCCCACAGAAAAAAGTCTAGCGGTGTGAGGTCTGGTGAACGCGGTGGCCATTCGTGGGGACCATGAAGTCCAATCCAACGGTTACCGAATTTCTCATTTAATAATTCCCTTGTTGCCCTGGCAGTGTGTGCAGGATGGCCATCCTGATGTTGGAACCACATGTTAACACGTGATTCCAACGGCACTTCATCCAACAAGTCAACAAGTTCATTGTTGAGAAATCTTCGGTATCTGTCACCATTGATCTTACCATCAATAAAATGTGGCCCAATGATGCGGTCTCCGAGAATACCCGCCCAAACGTTCACCGACCACCTGACTTGAGTATGCGCTTGCTGCATCCAGTGAGGATTCTCGGTGGCCCAGTAATGCATATTATGGCGGTTGACAATGCCATCATTATGGAAAATACATTCGTCCGAAAACAGAATGTTTTCCGAAAAATAATAATTTTCCTCAGTCACATTAAGGAACCATCGACAATACCTCAATCTGCGGGGTTCATCATTTGCATGCAATTCTTGAGTCAGGGTTACCTTGTAGGGATGGAAGTGAGCCGATTTCAAAGCCCTACATACTGTTGCCTGGCTGACTCCTTGATCTTGCGCGACGGCTCGTGTACTGATTTTGGGGTCATTAGTGACCTGTTCCAAAATCCGTGCGGTATTTACGCGCGGTGGTCGGCCTGCACGAAGTATAAAAGTAAAAATAAAAAAACACAATATTTAAAATTATTTTATTATAAAGTGTTATAAATAAATATGTACCAGCAGGCTTTATACGTCTGAATTGTCCATTATTTCGCAGCCGCGTTTCCAGCCTCATAAAAAAAGTGTGATGTGGCTGTCTTCGCTCTGGGTATCTACGAGCATAAACTCGCGCAGTTTCCCGCGATCGTCGGCCGCACGTAACATATAAGAACACCATGTCGCACATCTCATTATTCGTAAAATTATGAGCCATGTTGACCGCACGTTCTATCACGTTTTACGAAACACACGAGATCGAAGCGAGACACGGAATGAACAATTTGCTAGGATGAAGCTATAGAAACAATTAAAAAAACAACGAAGAAACAGTGAAAGAAATAATTGAAGAACGACAGAATCCTAGCAGAATCCAAACAGAAAACTGTCTTTTATTTTCGCGAGAGACGGAAAGTTTATGCTTTAAAATACCCAGAGCAGAAATAGCTACGCTGCATATTTTCTACGAGGCTGGAGGCTAGTTGTAGCTGTGAAAAAATGGTCAATTCTCTGAAATGTACATATTTATTTATAAGGTTTTACGGTAATATGATTTTAAATATTTTGTTCTTAATTTATTACTTCCATTTCTTTTTTCCGTACAACACGAACACGGCGAACAAAAATGGCTTACACAGAAGAAATGATTACGGACGATCCGATAACTAACGCACAAGCTATCGCGCAGTATCAAGGAATGAGCCAGAAAATTATATGTACTTTGATATCGGTGCATTTTTATGCTTGTAGGATTATTCTGAGCAGTAATTAAGTTTGCGCAACGCGACCTGCTAGCGCTCAAGATCTGAAGGATTGAATTGTACGGGCTTGCCGTGCAATAAGTCCACGGGTCTTGCGCGCCGGGTGCGTCGTGCAATTTTAAAAAGCTATATTTTGTGAAAAAATGGATGGGGGACACTTCGAGCATCTAAAGTAAAAACATGATAAATTGGCGATATGTTGCGCACGGCCGCACGTAGATGTAATTTTTCATCTGCGTGCGCTCTTACGCAATATGACTTCAATTTATCTGTTTGAGCCATTACTGAAAGAGGTCTTCAACTGTGGTATAATATGGCTCCAGGCAAAGGTCCACTTTACAAAACCTAACGCGCCATTGGTGGTACCTCACAGGTGGTGCGGAAATCCACTGTTATTACATTTAGTTATTTAAGTTATTCTTTTATATCCATAAAGTACTATACAGCAGAATATTTCTTGCAGTAGAATTACACATTTTTTAATAAGAATGGTGGAACATTTTTATATTTTTGCCGCTTTAGATCTAACTTTCTTTTTACGCGCTGAAATGTTCCGCGTAAGCGTGAAAAGAAATCGCTACCAAGTAACTTTATTAAAGAATCATTATTTTTTCAAAATTGTATAAAAGAGATACACAGAAATAAATAATATCTCTTTTATGCAGTACATACGTTGCGCAATAATAAGAAATCTCGTTATTAGAAAGCAATTGTGTAAAAAGAACGCGTAGTCCATACAGCACAAAATATTTTTTAAAATAGTTTACAACAATTTATTTTTAGAATGTTTCTATGTTCGCCAGATTGTCAAAAAAATATTTTCAACAATGTTTTTAAAAGATTGCATAAAAATATATTTAACAATATTTGTAAAATCTTTTAAAAATTTAAACATTTATTTTTTAAAGCAATATTTCTAAAAGATTTTACAAATATTATTGAACATATTTGTATGCAATCTTTTAAAAAATTTTTGAAAATATTCTTTCGACATGATTTGACGGGCATAGAAACATTGAAAAAATATTTTTGTGAATTAGTTTAAATTATATTTTAAACTTCCTAAAAAATATTTTAAATATGTATATTTTAAGAGGTTTTTGTGCTGTATGGGAAGAGAGTTGGATATACTAGAAAAGTATGTATGTATAGAATACGATACACGTTACTTGATGCACAATTTTTGACTTCCCTGTATGTCGATCGGAGCGGTCGATCCAACCAGGTGTCATCTATGGATCTTCGGTTCATTACAGTTGCAGTCGGTAACCCATCTCCCATGGTAAAAAGTTGGTGCATTCATTAAGATTCACCCTGTATATTTTTTCTTTATAATTGGCGCAATTTACAGATATCATTTCTTTTTTTTTTTAGATAATAACTTGGATTGAATAAAAGGTAACACAATTTGTGATGTGTCACTTGGGTTGTATTTTTTTTAAATAAAGATATTACTTGGATTTTTTCGAGGTACAAAGATAACTACGTGTACCACTTTTTGCTTAGGTTTTTTTGAGGTAAAAATATATTACTTCAATTTTTTGAGGTACAAAAGGTATTACGTATACCACCCGTTTCTTAAGTTTTTTCGAGCCGGGCGCACGTCGGTGAGCCGCGCGCATGATAGTGTGCGTGAGCGCTCCGCCGCGCGCGGCGGCACGGCCGCGGCAACCGAGCTATGCCTTCGCGCGCGTCGCGTGCAATATTCTTACGCATTGTAATAATAGAAATAATTTTTTCTTGCACTAAAAATCACATGTTACTCCTGTCAGAAGTACCTCCTTGCAGAAAATTTTGATAACGGATAGAACTTTCGCTAAGACATAACCATTATCAACATATAAAAATTTAAAAATACAAATACAAAAAATTACACTGTGTATTTTACAATACAAAAATTATTTTTTAAACAAACCGTTTCGTTAGATATCTTTGCGTTAACTTAAATTATAAGACAAAGCACTTATTAAATCTTTCTACAAGTTTTGCCCAGTTACTCAAAAGTAATAAATTTTTTAAGAGGAATTTACTGTAACAATTAGATATTTAAATCTTGTACTTAAAAGAAAATAGGGGAGACCGGGGCTGAAAACCGTCTACGGGGTAAAACCGTCAAATCAAATATCTCGGAACCTGTATATTGTGCGAACTCGCTATTACCATTGTAAACGCTGCTTATGGTACCCATGTGACCAACGGAGTTTCGGCAGGTTACCTGCCGTGTTATGATTTTTACGAGGACATACGTGTTTTCGGAAGGTGAAAGTGAAATTTTCTGCGCGTGGAAATTTTATAACATCTGCAATAATATTTGCTCTCCAAATCTCGAGGTACGTGATTATAAAGAGTAATGCATGCTGAACACGAATCCAGTGTAGTTTTTTCATTATCGTTGATGTCTAATATTTCGTGGGCGATCAAACCTGAAACTTGTGTTTGGGGCTAATCCGTCAGTAAGCACCCGGGGTGGACTTTTATAATATTGGCCAATTTTATAATTTTATTTTATTTTTAAGTCTTTTATACCTCTATTTCATATATTTTTCTTTAATATTTGGTTGATTAGTTATTGAGTTATAGAATCCGTGCACACACACAAAAACACAAAATAATGAAATTTTTTAACACTAATTAATAAATGTTTACATTTTTCTATTACCAAATAATTAATAAAATGTATTCTATCAGTTTTCATAATCGGAATTATGTATTTATGGAGTGACGATTTTACCCCGGCATTTTTGAGATTTCGATTTTTCTACCGTTGTCGTTTTTGCTCTATACCGGTTAAACAAAGCGTAACAAGACGTAAACAAAAATTTTCCATATAAAGGAGGAGGGTCCCTAAGGCCTGTTTTCGGCACCCTTCAAAATTGGACCAAAATGGCTGGAATCACTTCCTTATACCCTTGGAAGTAATATTTAGTCAATTCCAGCCTAAATGGAAGTATTTAGAGTGTATACTTCAAGTATACATGGTGCATCAGCGCGCCCGTATCAAGCATTTCTTTGGAAAACTAAGCGTTTTTGAGAAAAATGTTTCAGATAAAAGTTGTATGGTTTCCAGGTCTATTGAATTAAAATCTGAAGGAATCGTAGTTGCTCAAAAAGGTGCATACAGTTCTTAAAACAGTTCTTTTCAAAACTTTGTATTTAGCCTTGCGGCAGAAAATACGTCAGTCATTTCTTTTAGAAGTATTTGTAACAAGTGTTTCTACGTGATCTACGATAATGTTTTGGAAAGCTCTCGAGATAAGCTACAAGATATGTAAAAATAGGGGGTTCTATATAAAATATTAAAATCGACATTCACGTGACCTTCAAATGACTATCCAAGGTCAAACCAATTACACCATTTTATGTCCCCCTTGAAACCTTTTATCTGAAACATTTTTCTCAAAAACGCTTAGTTTTCCAAAGAAATGCTTGATACGGGCGCGCTGATGCACCATGTATACTTGAAGTATACACTCTAAATACTTCCGTTTAGGCTGGAATTGACTAAATATTACTTCCAAGGGTATAAGGAAGTGATTCCAGCCATTTTGGTCCAATTTTGAAGGGTGCCGAAAACAGACCTTAGGGACCCTCCTCCTTTTGTAGCTAAAGGTTCACTCTTTACAATGGTTTACCACATTTATTTAAAATTATTTATTTTGTTGTTAAAAATCGGCACCGAAAAAAAAACTGACGGTTTAGCCCCGGTCTCACCTACATTAAAAATATTATTAAAAAATAATGTATTAAAAAATAAAGGCTTACTTTAAAAAAAAACGTAGGGAAGGAGTATTTTATTTATCTTTGCGAATGAGGTCTCCTGACGTTTTGAAATATTAGTAGCCATGAAAAGGACTGTTTTGTAGTGAACTGCTTGCTCTGAAAAGAGCCGTTGTTTAATCCTGAAAAGGACTGCTACGCATGAAGTTGCTAGCCCTAAAGAGAAGTTCTTTAATCCCGAAAAGGACTTTTTAAATTAAATCTTCAAAATAAGAAACGTGAACCACAATGCATGTTTCCATACGAAGAATTAAATTTTCTCGTACGCATCGAAGCATCGGTCCATCGACAGTTTGGACAGGTATTTGCATTCTTATCAATTTCATGCGTAACAGTCTTTTTTCAGAGCTAGCAGTTCATTGCAAAACAGTCCTTTTCAGGACTACTAATATTTCAAAACATCAGGAATCTTCTCATTTGCAAAGATAAATAAAGCATTCCTTCCCTATACGTTTCCGTAATCTGCAAAATATTAAACAAAAAATTTTGTATAATGTCATAAAAAAAGAATAAATCTTTTTCTCATAAAGGAAAATCTTTCTTTATTCTTCAATACGCTTTAATATTTTCTTTTAAGCATGAGATTATTTAAATATCTAATTGTGTTAGACTAAATTTCTCTTTAAAAATTTATTATTTCTGAATAACTGGGCAAAACTCGTAGAAAGATTCAATAAGTGCTTTGTTTTATAATTTAATTTAACTTAACGCAAAGACATCTAACAAAACGGATTGTTTAGAAAATAATTTTTGTATTACCCGAGAAAAAATAATTTTGACTAATCGTATATAATTGTATATGATTATGTATAGAATCATAAATGAATATTTAAGGGTATATTTATGATCATGTATATTTACATCTTGCTCCTTGTATGATTATATATGAATCCATATATGATTAGATCTGACCATTTCTATGCTGATATGACTAATATATTCTAATTCGTATGAGTAGGTACACATTTATATATGATTAGACCTAATCAAGCCTGACTCATGCCTAGACTGTATATGAATTCATATATGACTATATTTAAATCTATGTATGATTATATCTAATCATGACTGGCTAATATGAACTCGCACCTGACTATATGTGAATTTATATATAACTGGATATATATCCATATATAATTGTGCGTATTTTGATCTGACCATTTCTGTGCCGATATGACTAATATATTCTAATTCGTATGAGTAGGTACAGATTCATATATGATTAGACCTAATCAAGCCTGACTCATATCTGACTGTATATGAATTCATATATGACTATATTTAAATCAGGGCTCTGACACTCGGTAGTTTTACGTGACCCTCTTAATGTCGCAGATCCGCTAAGGGCGCTAGTAGGAAGTTTGGCCGCTAAGATGGCTGCACTTAGAGCGCTCCCAGCTCAATCCCACCGGGCGCCGGTAAACACCGGTAACCTTTTTCGCGTCGTCTGTCGCTCGCGGATTTCATATACGCGTCCGTGGAGAAAGGAAGCAAGTGGAAGCAAGTGAAAATTTTAAAAAGAAGTGTATCTGATGTGTATCAGTGTATATGCACATCATGCCGCATTGCATAGCACTGGGAGGTACTTCTGGATATAAATCTAATCCAGAAAAAGTACATTTTTTCGCTGTGCCTAAGGATAAAAATATGATACATTTGTGGCAAAATGCTATACGAAGAAATGACTTTGTGGTTCGGTCAGGACAGTTTCTTTGCGAAAAGCATTTTTTGGCTGAAGATATACTGTGGAAGCCAGAACTTACAGATTCTTATGGACAAGTGCTCGGCGTTGTAAGTTGTAAGCTAAATATTTTGTTATCCATTTAACTCAACAATATAGCTTATATTATCTTTGCCTTCATAGTCATATTATAAACAACCGAGGTTGCGAAGGGGGACTGTGCCATCGCAATTTCCGTGGACGGAAATTGTTTAACATCAGAACAAGATACGCCTGGTAATTTTCTTATTTCCTTGTCAGATATTAAAATTATTTATACGGATTCAAGTAAGAAAGATGACATTCGTGAATCGATCAAAAAGCGGTTGAATTCCTTAATTGAATATGAAGACTGGGATTTCATGGAATTAGTTGAGCATGATAATTCTTTGTCAGAAGTTGTCGACTGTTTGGTTTATTACACCGCCGGTATTATTACAAAAAAAATTTTGCAATTTTCAAAATGTGATGTCTGTAAGACAGCATTTAAGAATACAGAATTGTAAAACTAGTCCCTTTCTCAATAAAATGGATAAGATATAATTTCAAAACTTTTCAATTCTTAAATGTTATACACTCACACATACGTCTTACATTGTTAAGCATATATATACCTATATATTGCTTATTATTATGAGGTTATCTGATCTGGGGGGGAGGTCTTCCATTGAAGCCCTACCAGTGCGGCACTCAGACCGAGTCCCTTGTGCCTCCCCACCATAACCACCTCTACTCCCCTCCACACTTTAATTCTTGAACCAACTGCACAGTAATGAACAATCCAGTTCCAGAAGTTCGGCCAGACGATTTGAATTTGCGAAAGCTCTACGTGCGGTGTTTCCATCATTTGTCGTACCAAATCCTCCTGGTTTTGGCTTATCTACTATAAGCCCCATATTCTCCCAAAGGATTGATTGAACTATTTTTTTCCTTTGCGCAAGTAAGGCTTTGTGTTCTTTATTTCTAACCTGCCAGACCTTAATATTGATTCGGTATGCAATGTGAAGAATGCATTCAAAGATTCTTATCCAGGCATGTAAAGGGCTGAGTCCGTACTGGAGCGAATTTGGTTTTGGAATAAAGAGAGTCTGCTTATTTGATAAATCATTAAAATGCTTGGGAGTCGCGTGACAAATTGGGCACGTCTGCATCGATCTTGTATTAGTGATGATATGTAGCACCTTACCATCGATCAGTTTTAAAAATAAAGAGTTGTAAATGCGAATGCGGTAAATTGTGTCTACCGACAATCGCAAAGGAATGAGAGCTGTTACAAACAAATTTTCATCTTTCGAATGAACGTTTTCAGATGACGCGTAACTTTGTTTGTATGCTGAGTAACCAGAGCTACCGTCGAATCCCCAAGAGCACATGAATACAGCTTCCGTGTCTGTAACATTAGTATTTTGCATATATTGAATAATTACTTCCGATTGCATTTTAACAATTCTTTTCACTGTATGATTTAAGAGAGATTGGAGAGAGACCTCTGCTTTGTTTTCCTGTATAAGAATATCTTCCTTCAATGGTCTACATTGCGATTTAACTTCTCTAACAATATTATAAGACGGCCAAATATCTGCGCCAGACGATATCGATTCTAAGCGTGTGTCTATATACACGCTTTTCGATAATGAGTTGTTTAAAATGTATGCAAGAGCCTCTTCCGGTGTTTTTCGTCTGAATGAAATTTGAGGGGTGTCCAACAATTTTCTGATTTTCGCTGGTTGCTCCGAACTTTGTACAACTTTAAGAATCGCAGATAAATCATCATCCCCAGACCGTCTTGCAGCATAACGACTTGCATGTAGTAGACGATGAGGGTCGTGTTTTAATTCGGCACTAATCGCTGAGGCATCTTTTCGTTTTGATCGCTTAGATTTATCCTGAAAAGCAAGTGGTGGACGACCAGGACCAGGGTGCGCGGTGTAAAACTAATTGCTGAGCACTTTTCTCGGAAATAAGTTGACAACCGTCAATTTTGAATTCCGAATCCAGCCACTCAGCATTATATTTTTAAATTTATTTAGCATTCTACTTGCAGCTTGAAATTTGGAATGCCGTCTCGATCTCAGAGATGATATAAGAGCTCTTAATCGCTTCTTCCCTTCATCTTCAACATCTTCTTCGGCATAATTTAATTTTGTGAAAATATAATGCATGCCAGACTCTACAGTTATTTTGCAAAATAACATCCAAAATTTCTCGTTTGGTGAATTTGGTCATTATCAAGACTGGGAAGTTGCAGTTGGGGCAAATAAAGCGCCATAACGCGCGTTATAGATGTAGATAAGCCTTGAGATATATGAGATATACCGGCCGGCTCCCGCTACGTTTGATCGCGCCGCGCGCGAAAGCTGTCTCGTGTTTACGCTTTTTTCTTAAACGTGAATGAAAAGATGCAAAAGGTGCATAACCACGTTAAAGTACATAATATGAACAACACATTCATACTTTGTTTTTTTTCTTTACGATGCTTATGGCCGGTTATGAGCAATCAATACACAAAATTGTGCTGAAAAAATCACTAATTTAGCTAATAATATTAGGAATTTGCATGTAATTTTGATTATTCAGACATGTTACAATTTACATGTATTTCACTCATTCCTATGTATGAAAAAAAGAAACTATCGAGCCATTAAAATAATAATATACATTTAATTTTCGACGTTTATAACTAATGATCAAAAGAAGAAAAATAACGCCTCGCTTTAGATTAAAAGTGCCAAAAGAATATTAGGGATCCATAAAAAATGTTAAAAATTGTATCACGGCAACTTCAGAATATATACAACATGAAGATGTAATTTATTTAATAAAATTTTAAAGTTGGTTTTTGGCCACTTTTCCTGGTCTCCTGACCCACTGTGCGGGCGCTGATTTTAACTCATAAGCATTGTTTTGTTACTAAAACCAGACACGATAGACTATCATGAGATTGATATTACACTGTCTGATAAGTGAATTTTACACCTTTATAAAAAAACTTATACGAATTACAGCAAACTTTTCAATTTCATTTTACTTAAAAGGCAGCATTTACTTTATGTTTAATCTGTTATATCAATTTTACCGCCGAGCTATGTTTTCGAATATGACAACATTTCACATTTATTTATGCCTTATGGATGATTAGATTTAAGAAATTATTGCGAAATATTACACCGAAGAGAGTCTAAACTAAGACCAAAACATTTGTAATGTATTTTAAGTTATTGAATATTGCGTTATTATTTATCATTCGCTTAAGATCGGCGTTTTATTCTTATTTGCCTTAAGTTTCAAAAAGATTTATCTATTTTTTATAATATTAAACAAAATATTCTGTTTAATATTTTGCAGAACGTAGGGAAGGAATGTAGGGAACGTAGGGAAGGAATATTTTATTTATTTTTGCGAACAAGAAGTTTCCTGACGTTTTGAAATATTAGTAGTCCTGATAAGGACTGTTTTGCTGTAAACTGCTAGCTCTGAAAAGAGCCGTTGTTTAGTCCTGAAAAGGACTGTTAACCATGAAATTGATAGTCCTAAAAAGGACAGTTTTTTTTAGTCCTAAAAAGGACTTATTACAATAAGTTTTCAAAATGAGCCCCGTGAGCCTCATGCATGCTTCCGCACGGAGAATTAAATTTTTTCGTACGCGTCGAAGCATCGGTCCATCGACAGTATGAACAGCTATTTGCATCCTTGCAATGACTTCTTCGGGTGAAGCGGGCTCTGTTGCGTATACAACCTTCTTCAGATGACCCCAAAGAAAAAAATCTAACGGTGTGATATCGGGTGAACTGTTAACAAACAATCAATATGAAAAGTATTATTGCACTTTTTTCTACATCCTTCTTCCTCTCCTATTTTTATTAAAATCTTTTCTTACCGTGCGGGCCATCTGATTGGTCCATGTTGCGCTATCCAACGACCGAAAAAACGTTTATTTAGAAAATTAGTAACGCCTCGGTACGCATGCGGTGGTGCCCCGTCTTGCTGGAAAAACATATCTCTTTTTTGTAAGAGAGGAATTTCTTCCAGAAGATCTGGTAGCCATTGCGTTAAAAAATCCGCGTAATTTCTTACTTATAAAAGAAACATCTTTAGTACATATTGATACATGTTGCAAATGGATCAGGAAATTTTTATTATTTTTACCGTCAAAATGTCTGGTAGAAGGGTGGGACCGATAACTCTAAAACCCAAAATGCCTGCCCAGTAGTTTAGCTTCCATCTGTGTTGAAAGCTACGCGTACAGGTCACGCATGGGTTAATAACGTCAGAATAGTGCTCATTATGATAGTTAAACATACCCGTGCGCGTAAATAGTGACTCATCGGTCCACATAATATTTGCCAGGAAATTTTCGTCGGCTTCATTATTATGTAAAAGCCAACGACAGAAATTTTCTCTGGCACGGTGATCTCTCACATGTAGTTCTTGTACTTTTGTACGATGAAACGGGTATAACAATTCACTTTTCAATATCCTGTGAACTGTTACGTGATAGACATTTAATGCGCGGCCTATTGCACGTGTGCTTGTCGTTAGATCCTCCTCAACCATCTCTAAGATGTTCTCTTCCATTTCAGGCATTATCCGACGATTGCGACCAACGTCAACGAGTTTCGGCATCAAGCAATCACTATTCCAAATTCTCTGGTCTAACCGTTCGAAAGTTCTTCGACCGGGATGCATGCGATTCGGATACCGTTCCGCATACAGTCTTTCCGCACACGCACTTACACACTGAGCTTCACCATAAATTAAATACATATCAGCATATTCGTTATTACTATACCGATACATTTTTCTTTAGCAACAAATATCTAATTTGCATGCAAGACGCTTGATGATGCCACAAAAGAAAATGGCGATAAATCGAGTTACATTTGTTTTATATTATAAAGTATTTGTTTTATCTTGTAAAAAGTTCGTGGCATAAAGAATCTGTCGGTATAGTAGTAACGAATATGTATACCGATATGCATTCAATTTACGGTGAAGCAAATTGTTCAAGTGCGTGTGCGGAAAGACTGTATGCGGAACGGTATCCAAAACGCATGTATGTAGATCAAAAAACTTTTAGAAGATTAGACCAGGAAGATTTGAAATAGTAATGGTTTGATACTAAAATTCGTTGATGTTGGTCGTAATCGTCGGATTAGAAAATGGAAGAGAACATTTTAGAAATGTTTGAGGAGAATCCTACGATTATTACACTTGCGATAGGCCGTGCATTTTAACGTTGGACACGTAACTGTTCAGAGGGTATTCAAATGTGAATTATTTTACTCATTTCATGCACAGGTGCAAGAATTACATGTGAGAGATCACTGTGCCAAAGAGAATTTCTGTCGTTAGCTTCTACTTAATAATAAAGCCGACGACTAGTAAATATTACATGGACTAGCGAATTCTTATTTACGTGCAAAGGTAAATGTTTAGCTGTCATAATAAGCATTATTATGACGTTATTATAACCCACGCGTGACTCGCACGCGCAGCTTCCAACATAAAGAAACTTCTGTGCAGACATTTTGGGCGATGGAATTATCGGTCCCACTCTTCTACCAGACATTTTGACGATAAAAATATTAAAAATCTCCTGATCCATTTGCCAATATGTATCCAATATGTATCAATATGTACTAAAGATGTATCTTTTATAGGGAAAAAATTACGCGGATTTTCTAACACAATGGCTACCAGATCTTCTCGAAGAAATTCCTCTCTTGCAAAAAACAAATATGTTTTTCCAGCAAAACGGGGAACCATCGCAAACATACCGAGGCGTTACCAGTTTCAAAATGAGCGTTTCCCGGTCGTTCGATAGCGCAACATAGATCAATTAGAGGCCTGCATGTTACGCAAAGGTTTTAATTTGGAAAAAAAGGAGAGGAAGAAAGATGTAAAAAAATGGTTTAATATTTTTCATATTGATTGTTAACAGTTCACCCAATCTCACGCCGTTAGATTTTGTCCTTTGGAGTAATTTGAAGAGAATTTTATACGTAACACAGGCCGCTTCACCCGAAGTCATTGCAAAATGCAAATAGCTGTTCAAACTGTCGATGGACTGATGATGCTTCGACGCGTACGAGAAATTCCTTGTGCGGAAGCATGCATTAAGGCTCACGGAACACATTTCGAAAACTTAATGTAATAAGTCCTTTTTAGGACTAAAAAAACAGTCCTTTACAGGGCTATCGATTTCATGCGTAACAGTCCTTGGTAAATATGCATATTAGGTCAAACCTCACCGATGGCCTTGACCTTGACATATGTTGTCAAGGTCACCCTCCTGAGTGACCTTCAGAAGGTTTTAGCTGGCGGTCATTGTTCATTAAAAAGTTATAAACAAAAAAAATTTGGTGGGGAAAATTATTTAAAGCAGTAAATTGTTGGTATATTGAAAAAAAAGTTATTTAAAGCAGAGAATAGAGAGTATGTGCTTCAACTTACAAAGCACATACTTGTAAAGCGCGTCACTAACCTATAGGTTAGTGGCGCGCTTTACAAGTGTGTGCTTTGTATGTGCTTCAACTTACAAAGCACATACATGTAAAGCGCGCCACTAACCTATAGGTTTTGTCAATAACCAACTATTATCTGCTTTATCATCGGTGAGGTTTGACCTAATATGCATATTTACCCAGTCCTTTTCAGGACTAAACAACGGCTCTTTTCGGAACTAGCAGTTCACTGCAAAACAGTCCTTATCAGAGTTACTAATATTAAAAACGACAGGAAACTTTATTCGCAAATATAAATAAAACATTCCTTATTTCTCTACGTTCCCCTAATCTTCAAAATATTAAACAGAAAATTCTGTTTAATATTATAAGAAGATAAGTTTTTTTGAAACTTAAGGCAAATAAAAGCAAAACGCCGATCTTGTAGCGTATAATAGATTATAACGCATTTCATAACTTGAAACAAAATACAATACAAACGCTTCGGCCTTAGTTTAGATTCTTTTTAGTGTAATTTTTCACAATAATCTTAAATCGAATCGTTAACAACGCATAAATAAATGTGAAATGTTATCATATTCGTAATACGTAGGTCAGCGGTAAAGTTGTTGGAAAAGATTAAACGTACTAAAGTAAATGCTGCCTTCTAAATAAAATAAAATTGAAAAGTTAGCTGCAATTCGTATGTTTTTTTTATGCAAAAATTACTTACCAGACAGTAAAATATCAATGTCATGATGATCTACCGTTTGGTTTCAGTAACGAAACAATATTTATGAGTTAATATCAGCGTACGGACTGAAAGCCTAGACTTAAGCGTAAGGTGAAATGAGTACAAAGAAATATCATGAAGCATCATATAACAAAGTAACATTCGTAAATAAATAAAAATAAGTTAATAAATAAAACAGACCACAGATGTCAATTGTGCGGAAGTCTTACGACAATAAGAGAATATTCATTAGAAAGATTTTTTATTTACTAGTTTATTTATTTACTTATTTTTTTATTTACTGGTGTTATTTTGTTATATCATAGATTTGTATGTAGGTACTCATTTCACCTTGCGCTTGAGCCTAAGTCTTCAATCCGTGCACTGATCTTGACTCATAAGCATTGTTTTATTACTGAAACCAGACACGGTAGATTATCACGAGATAGATATTATACTATCTGATAAGTGAATTTTACATCTTTATGAAAAAACTTATACGAATTGCAGCTAACATTTAATTTTATTTTATTTAAGGGAGGACACCACGGTAACTTCCCATTTTCGACTGCCTTCTTTTTTTTAGAAAAGAATAAAATATATGGTCAAAAAAAGTTATAAGTTTTATCACACATATATTAAAGTACGTAAAAAAAATTTTTATTTCTACAAAATGGCGGTGCATGAGTCGCTATAGCACTAGCAAACCCTCTCCGCGGCACGCAGCAGAACTCAAACAATTTTTATCCGATCGACTTGAAATTTTAACTGTAGCTTCTCAGATGAATTTAACAGTCAAGTACGAGCGCATTTTTCGATTAATTAAAATTTGTAAAAAATATATCACTTTTTATACGAAAAATTATGGTCGAAAATTATAACTTTCTATTCAAACTCGCCTCTATTTTTTTGTTTTATATATTTTTTAATTTCCCGTTGTACTTGACTGTTAAATTCATCTGAGAAGCTACAGTTAAAATTTCAAGTCAATCGGGTGAAAATTGTTTGAGTTCTGCTGCGTGCCGCGGAGAGGGTTTGCTGAAAACCACTAGTGCTATAGCGACTCATGCACCGCCATTTTGTATCTTTTTTAGAAATAAAAATTTTTTTTACATACTTTAATATATGTGTGATAAAGCTCATAACTTCTTTTGACCATATATTTTATTCTTTCCTAAAAAAAAAAAATACCAAAGAAGGCAGTCGAAAATGGGCAGTTACCGTGGTGTCCTCCCTTAAAAGGCAGTTATCACGTAATTTACCTTATGTTTAATCTATTCTAACAACTTTACCACTGACCTATGTTTTACGAATATGATAACATTTCACTTTTATTTATGCGTTGTTGACGATTAGATTTAAATTATAGCGAAATGTTACACTGGAAAAGGTCTAAACTAAGACAGAAACGTTTATATTGTATTTTATTTTAAGTTATTAAATTTGTTATAATTTATTATTCGCTATAAGAATTAATATTGTTTGCTCGGCGTTTTGAAAATAATTTAAACAAAATATTGACGACGCAAAGTGTTAAAACTATAATGAATAGTCGAAATTATAGTTCAATCGCAATCAGTAATTATACACACAACTACACTATTATGCCCATAATTTCTGCAAAAGTGCAATTACACTTGTCGTTCTAATTTGGTATTGAAAGAGAAGCCAGTGAAAGCTTTGGGTCGCGCATAAAGACACTTTGTTTAGATTTGCAAACGTTTTTATTGTTGTATTAAAATTGTGTAAATTAACTAAACACTTTCAATCTTGGGTAAATACAAATGTATTTCAATTGAAACTATAGCTTCCGTTACTGAAAGCTTCAGTGTGCAGTACTATTAGATTCTTAGAGCGGCCATTGTTCCATGAGCTTACAAGAGTTTATGTCACATCATAAAGATGTACAGATTTTAACTATACCAAACAGAGCTACGGGAATTATTCAAGCTCTTAATGCTTTTGGGTTAGAATATGAAAAAGCTTTGTAAGAACATTCAATGGTTGCGTTATATATGTTATACATATAGTTGCGCCCGCGCTGAGACACCCGTTGCTCTCCGGCTGTACTGAGAAGTTTCAAATCGAAGCGCGCCCCTTGATAACGAGCCGTTATCGATCGGGTTGTTTATCAACATCGCCCGAGAGATTTGATCTCGAGCTTTCGAACCGTTCGGACGTGTTCCGTATGAGTTCGGAATAAGAGAGATTCTTTTGCAAAGAGTGTGTTCCTTTTTTACGCGAGCCCGGGAGTACGCGGCGCGAACGCAAGCGATCTTCGCAAATGATCGAAGCGCCGAGTGCAACATTATTATTAAATTCTGATACTAATTTATATTTCAGAAATGCTACATGTAATAATTTCTTTATCCGTAAAATTGTAATTATTGCAATCTCTTATAAAGGATTATAAATACATACATCTGTTTTAAAGGAATAGTGTAGATTTCTTGCACTATTCTAGAATACTCTCTTCTTGAATGTCTTATTGTATTCTTGAATAATGCATATTCTAGAATATGCATTATTCATGAATGTAATGATAGAACAATGTAATGATCCGATATTTCTGTAGAAAAGAAATACAAAAAATTATATATGTTAATTACTGAAAACTTGCGAAGACAAAATTCAATGCAAGTATTTCTGTTCTTCTTGTCTGCATTCGACACATCTGCTGTAACAATGTCTAACACATTATATGAGTTAGTTTTAAATCATACCATTCAAGATAGACTTCGCAAAGAAATAAAAAATATACAAGGTGTTACTAAAAGACCGTCCATTAACTACAGAGCAGTATTCCTTGTAAAAAACTGAGTCGAAAAGTCCTGAACCATTTTTTTCTATAATGCTTAACAGACCAGTAATCATTGAGTAAAGTCAGTCCAACCAGCGCCGTTTTTTAGCCGGGCGCACATCGGTGAGCCGCGCACCTGATAGTGTGCGTGAGCGCTCCGCCGCGCACGGCGACACAGCGGCACGGCCGGCGCGGGCGGCCGCGCTATGCATTCGCGCGCGTCCGCGTCGCGTGCAATATTCTTACACGCATTGTAATAATAGAAATAATTTTTTCTTGCACTAAAATTCATTCGTTACTCCTATCAGAAGTACCTCCTTGCAGAAAATTTTGATAACGGATAAAACTTTTGCCAAGACATAACACATAACCATTATCAACATATAAAAATTTAAACAAATACAAAAAATTATACTGTGTATTTTAGAATACAAAATTTTACAATACAACAATTATTTTCTAAACAATCCGTTTCGCTAGATATCTACGCGTTAACTTAAATTAAATTATAAGACAAAGCACTTTTTGTATCTTTCTACGAATTTTGCCCAGTTACTCAGAAGTAATAAATTTTTTAAGAGGAATTTACTGTAACAATTAAATATTTAAATAATCTCGTACTTAGAAGAAAATACATTAAAAATATTATTAAAAAGTAAAAAAACATTTCTTCTTTTATGAGGTTTTAATTTAGAAAGATACGAGAGGAAGAAGGATGTAAAAAAAGTGCTTTAATACTTCTCATATTGACTGTTAACAGTTCACCAGATCTCACGCCGTTAGACTTTTTCCTTTGGAGTCATTTGAAGAGAATTTTATACGTAACAGAGCCCGCTTCATCCGAAGAAGTTATTACAAGGATGCAAATAGCTGTCCATACTGTCGATGGACCGATGCTTCGACGCGTACGAGAAAATTTAATTCTCCGTGCGGAAGCATGCATTGAGGCTCACGGGGCTCATTTCAAAAACTTAATGTAACAAGTATTTTTAGGACTAAAAAAACAGTCCTTTTTAGTTTTTAGGGCTATCAATTTCATGCGTAACAGTCCTTTTCAGGACTAAACAATGGCACTTTTCAGAGCTAGCAGTTTACTGCAAAACAGTCCTTATCAGGACTTATTCCTTCTCTACGTTCCCCTATGTAATGTTCAAAATATTAAACAGAAAATTCTGTTTAATATTATAAGGAGAGGATAAATCTTTTTGAAACTTAAGGCAAATAAAGCCGATCTTATAGCGAATAATAAATTATAACGTATTTAATAACTTAAAACAAAGTACAATACAAACGCTTCGGCCTTAGTTTAGACCCTCTTTAGTGTAATATTTCAGAATAATTTTACATTGAATCGTTGACAACGCATAAATAAATGTGAAATGTTATTATATTCGTAATACGTAGGTCAGCGGTAAAGTTGTTAAAAAAGATTAAACATAAAGTAAATGCAGCCTTTTATAAATAAAATAAAATTGAAAAGTTAGCTGCAATTCATATAAGTTTTTTAATGTAAAATTCGCTTACCAGACAGTGCATAATATCAACGTTATGATGATCTACCGTCTGGTTTCGGTAAGGAAACAATTATGCTTATGAGTTTAAGCGTAAGGTGAAAAGAGCACAGAAAAATATCATGAAGCATCATATAACAAAGTAACACTAATAAATAAATAAAAATAAATTCATAAATAAAACAGACTACAGTTGTCAATTTTGTGGAAGTCTCTCGACAATAGGAGAATAATCATTAGAAAGATTTCTTTGTTTACTAATTTATTTTTTATTTATTAGTGTTATTTTGTTATATAACGCTTCATGATATTTGTGTGTACTCATTTCATCTTGCGCTTGAGCCTAAGTCTTCAATCCGTGCACTGATCTTAACTCATAAGTATTGTTTCATTACTGAAACCAGATACGGTAGATTATCACGAGATTGATATTATACTGTCTAATAAGTGAATTTTACATATTTATGAAGAAACTTACACGAATTGCAGCTAACTTTTTAATTTTATTTTATTTAAAAGGCAGCAGTTATCACGTGATTTACCTTATGTTCAACATTTTCTAACAACTTTACCGCTGACCAATGTTTTACGAATACAATAACATTTCACGTTTATTTATGCATTTGTTGAAACAAAAAGATGTAAAACCGCAAATCAGCATAACAGCTGACTGCGCGACCAGTCTCTCTACCGAGAACCGACGCGACCTAGAGAGATACGAGGAACGCTGACTAAGGAGGACCCTGAACCGATTCGGCCTGACGACCGATAGGAGATAAATACAGAGAGCAGGCATCGAGAGGGCAGTTGTTAGTCAGAGACAGTATCGGGTTGCTACGCGTTATAAATAAGCGAAACCATTGTAACAAGAAGAAAGTGAATTTATTATTAAAGTGTTATAAAAGTTAAATCTGAGTCTGTGATCTCCTTCCCGACTCCTCCACAGAACGTCGATCCCCTATCAGTGCACGGAGCGGCACAACATTTCTGGTGGCAGCGGTGGAATCTGCGGCACCGGAGTCCAGGAAGTCCAGACATCTGTAAAGTGACAAAATCGTCAGACAGTGCGGAAATTCCAAGAGGGAGCACAGCACAGCAATAAGCGGAGAGAGAAACACCGGTAGCGGCCGACGAGGGACCAACGGAGAATTGAAACCCGAGAAGGCGCCGACCTACCGCACGTGACTCACCGACAGGCCAAGCAGCGCAACGAAAGCATCATGCGGCTAACGACACATCTAATGTAAGTCAAAAATAAGCATTGTAAAGCGTACCATAAAACATTTGTAAACTCAGTAAATGTCGGAGGGCGAAAACGATCGTCCAGTCGAGCAAAACGAATCGTGGCTCCACAGCGAAGAGTCACGACGCGCGCGTAGTAACAGACCCGTCCGTACCGAAACAGTAGGCAAACACGATACGCAAGATAGCGTGCGCCGAAACCTAGACGCGAATTTCTCGAGCGATAGCAATTCCGAATATTACGTAGGACGCGAATTTGACTTCGACGAGTTAGATACGACTGTCATACAAGGTCACTTCCCCGAGGATAAGTTATTAGATCCTATATACGAGTTTTATTTCTCCGAAAATTCAACCCGCACGAACAGTAGACTCTCGCACCGACGAGAATACTCGTTAACCTCCTACGATAGTAGCGAGTTTAACCCCGAAGAATACTACTCCGCGTCAAAAGACGTGAAAAAATAAAAATGACGGAAGCAAAATCCGAAAATCATCGCGAAAGCAACGAGGAAGAATTGTCGCAAAAGAGAACACCGTCACATCAAGACGAAACGAATACTGTATTAAATAAAATATTACGTAGAATTCGTACATTACAAGCTCGTGTGAACAATTTAGAAACTGCAAATCTTGATCGCCGCGAACAAAGCGAGCAAAACAATATTCCGTTCGACGTCGCATACGGACGAACGTCGTATGATATCCGAAACCAAGCGGAACGCGCAGTCGGATATCTATGTTTAAAAGAGGCCCGGGATATGATACCCGAGTTCGACGGAGCCTCTAATAAATTACAAGAATTTCTGAGCGCCGCGACATACGCGATGAAAAATATAAATCCGATCGAGGAAGGAACATTACTTGAAGCCGTGCTATGTACAAAATTAAAAGGTCGAGCTATGATAGATTTCCAAACACGGGAAATTAGAGACTTTGCGCAGTTGAAAAAGAAGTTAGAAATCAGTTATCTAAGCCGAAAAAACACGACACATCTACAGTTAGATTTCAATACACTAAAACAAAAGCCTGGAGAAAGCGCAAGAGCGTTCGGTCTAAGAGCCGATAACCTGGCAATGGAGCTTTATGATTCGATGATCGAGGAAAAAGCTCATACGGTCGAAAGCAAACGTACGATATTAGAAACCATACAGCAGCAAGCGTTACAAAATTTTCAATTAGAATTACGTGACGAGATAAAACTAATCGTTCGAGCGCAGCATTTTGCTACTTTGCAGGAAGCAATAGCAGGTGCGAGCGCGGAAGAGAAAGTAATCGGACCGAGCGGAAATCCGCCGCGTCTTTGAAATAATTTTTATTTCCCGCAAACGCGCGAAAATAAATCGGGAATTTAATGTTATAAATGCGGCAAGTACGGACATCACGGACGCGAATGCCGTACTGGCCGCTACACTAATCGCCTCTCATTACCAAAACCCGATAAAACATCCCGCGTCAATACCGTGGAAAAATGCTGCCATTATTGTAAAAGAACCGGTCACTTACGCGAGGAGTGTTGGCTGTTAAATGCCAAGCCAAAAAGGGAACGAATTAATCCCGAAAGACAGGGTAGAGTTCGAGAGTAAAATAATAATTACGGCACAAACACATTTAAAAAGAAAACTCGCAATAAATCCCTGCTGAGTAGCGATGATAAAAATAAAGACGAGACGAAGCAGCGTCTTGCAATAGAGCCTCAGATGTCACACATGGCAAACAAGCCACGAGAATACGCTGGATAAGACTTAGTCACTGTGCCAATGAAAGAAGCAAAGCGAGAAAAAGCGATCAGCTTACTGTTCGATACAGGAGCGCAAATGTCGATAATAAAAATAAAGCATTTGAAAGAAGAAACACTGATAGAAGATGATAAAATAACAATTACAGGCGTAACAGGCCATGAAGCGCGTACACTTGGAAAGATTAACGCCACGATTAACTTAAAAGACCGACAAATCGAGCATACAATGTATGTGGTCAAGGATGATTTTTCGATCGACTACGACGGAATATTATAGGAGTTTATTTTATTAAAAAACATAAAGCTTCTTACAGCTACAAAACAAATCAAATCACCATAGGTTAAAATATTCTGAGATTATATCCTTACAGACGGCTGACTCAAAAACCGCGTAGCGAAACTATCGTACAAGTCGCTACGGATAAAAACGGCATAGGCGTAATACAAGCAGAGAAAACTGTACCCGGAGTCTTTATAGGCAACTGCTTAGTACAATCGAAAGATTTCTTATGGCCAGTAAGCATATTAAGAAGGTTCGATAGATCTCTGGCGGGGCAGGCGGTGCGGGGGGCACGCCTATGCTTATACACGGGGACCTCGCCGTAGTACCAACCTTAGATAAATTAATTTGAGCGAACTAAATATTCTATTTACGTGTGAATTTTTATTACAAATATTAGCTTTTGTCCTTTTTTCGCATTTCAAGCAAAGCAATTAACTTTTTATTTGAATAAAAGTGCATATTCATTAATTAAAAGCATCCAGAACTCTGAAGTGAAATCTGGCAACGCTGCATATCAGTGTCGTGTAATCTTATAAGGTGGCTAAGCTGTGCTGAGATTGTATACAGTTTCTACAGCGTAAACATGAATGAGCGTCCAAGATACAAAGGAAAAATAATGACAGAAAAGCAGTATAAAAGGCGTATGAAACAAATAGAAAGTGGATTAATGAGAAAAAAGGAAAAAGTGCAAACCAAGAATCAATGTGATGACGACCAACAAGCTGAGTGCATGGTAGAAGGACGCCGCATTATAGATTTGAAGGTTATGGCGCAACATCTTTACTGTTCATTTTGTAAAGAGATTCTTTCTCTTGAAGACATAGAGAAAGAAGCAAAGAAAGGATTGGCTTCAAATTTTACGGTTAGATGCAGAAAATGTCTTGCTACAAGTATTGTTCCTACAAGCAAAGTGCATATAGGACCTAATGGACAGCTTTTATATGATAATAATACGAAAGCTGCTCTTGGTAAGTTTATGTTGATTTTTATATTATGTTACAGCCTATACAAACATTTCATTTAATTTAACATTTATAGGTGCAATACACAATGGAAATGGACATACAACTCTAACAAAATTCTGTGGCTCGATGAATATGCCATGCATGACTGAGATAAACAAGCCCTGTGTATTCGTGGCACATAATTGCAACTTTGACTCTTCCCGACTTCTATTAGGAATAAAAGAAGCTTCTTTAAAAGAAGAATTCCGCAAAATAGTTGTGGGATTTAGCGATAGCTTAAGTTTATTCAGAAAGCGATTTCCTGACAGAAGAGAGAAAGGTGCTTTGAAATTAACTACGTTAGCCGAACAGTTAATGAATTTATCTACCAAAGATGCACACGATGCCATGTGTGATGTAATTTTATTAGAAAAATTAGTTTATAAGTTTCTTTCATATAATGATATAGTGCAAAGTGCAAAAACTTTTGATTCTCTTATAGAATCTATGGATAAAGACAAAAATAGTCAAATTTATCTAAAAAGTTTAAATCCTCTTGTACAAGTAGTATCTAAACCAATGTTGAAAAGAATGGCCTGTGCCGCTATTACGTACGAGGCTTTATTACGCGAATACCAAAAAAGTGAAAAAGATGTGATTGATTTACTCGAGCAAAGAGTTGAAGGAAAAGCTCAAATAATAAAGAGTAAACGAGTATTAAAAAGTATTTTAGATTTTTTAAGTAACAAATAATTGTTATGAAAAGACTATATAAACTTTATTTATATGTAATTTAACTGAAAAAAAATAAAAGTTTAATTATGTTCCTATTTATTATTGTTATTGATTTAGATTATAACCAATTTATTTTCTAAAAATTATTGCTGTATTTCCAACTAGAAGCCAATCGAGGTATTCAAATATAGCGCGTCAGTCAGACCGTTGAATATAGCGTACAGCGTTGCCATATTTCCCTCCATTGAATCAGATGTTTGTCAAAATTCGTCACAACGTAGCCTATTCATTCTATTATCTCAATAATTACATTGTAAGTGCATAATTTTCTTGTTTTAATATGTTCAATAATATTTAATTCTGAAATTACAACTTTACTTTTTCCGACTCTAACCATTTTCAACAGAAATATTCACGTCCCATTAAAAGTTTTTGCTTAACTCCCATAAGAGTCTGTGTATAAGAACGTGATTTTTCATATCACTTTTTAGAAAAACTATATTGGCAATCGATCTGATATTTTTACACCAGGCGTTTCCCATGTTTATTAACAGTTTTAAATTATTTTCCAAACTTTCTAACCATTTTCATTTCGGTATCGAACCTCCTTAAATACTACCGAAAGGACGGTAGAATTGCTGATGCCTCAAATGAAATTAGAAGAACTCAGCCAAGATGGACCAACAGAAATAAATACTGCTCAAATAGAAAATAAGAAAAAATCAATACCGCGTAGCGAGAGAGTAAAGCAATTGTTACGCACGCAACATCTAAATAAAGAAGAAAAGAAAGCAATAGTGGAAATCTGCACAGATTTCAGCGACGTACTGCACTTAAAGGGAGAACCCTTAACGTGCACTGACATCGTCGCGCATCAGATTACAACGAAGGCGGATAGCGCACCGGTCAACGTTCGACCATACCGCTTGCCAGAGAAACACAAAGACGAAGTTAATCGGCAAGTAGGGGAAATGCTAAAGAACGGAATTATCCGACCCAGCACGAGTCAATGGAATGCGCCGTTGCTGGTGGTGCCGAAGAAAACAGATGCATCCGAAAAGCGAAAATTAAGAATTGTAATAGACTTTCGAAAGTTAAATGATTTAACAATAGGAGATTATTTACCGATACCAAACAACAGACATTCTAGATCAGCTGGGAAATGCAAAATACTTTACAACCTTAGATCTCGCCTCGGGATACCACCAAATTCCGATGGACGAGAGCGATAAAGAGAAAACTGCGTTTTCCACACCATACGGGCATTATGAGTACAATAGAATGCCTTTCGGGTTAAAGAATGACCCGTCAACGTTTCAACGAACGATAACCGCGGTATTAGCCGGTTTATTAGGATTAAAATGTCTCGTGTATTTAGATGACATAATAGTACATATATGGAGCGAGCCTACAAGAGCACAATAAGAGACTCATAGAAGTTTTGAAAAACTTGCGGAAATACAATCTAAAATTACAGCCCGACAAGTGTGAATTCCTTCGCAAGGAGGTCACATATCTCGGACATGTGATAACCGAGAATGGAATCTCGCCGGACCCAACGAAACTAGAGGCCGTAAAGAGATTTGAAACACCCGCTAAAGTACACGATATTCAGTCGTTTATAGGTTTAGCCGGATATTATCGGAGATTTATAAAAGATTTTTCAGCGATTGCTAAGCCACTAACAAAACTAACGAAAAAAGATGTAAAATTCGTGTGGACACAAGAGCAGCAAAACGCTTTCGATATATTAAAAGAAAATCTTATTACAGCACCGGTACTAAAATACCCGGATTTTGAACAAGAATTTATAGTGACGACCGATGCGTCAAATTACGCAATCGGAGCGATATTATCATAGGTGAAGATCGGTGAAGATCAACCCGTGGCGTATGCTAGCCGAGGGCTAAACAAAGCCGAAATGAATTATTGCACGACAGAAAAGGAGTTACTAGCCATAGTATGGGCGGTGAAACATTTCCGACCATGTCTATATGGGACAAAATTCACAATAGTAACGGATCACAAGTCTTTAGTGTGGTTATTCAATGTCAATGACCCAGGATCACGATTGATTCGATGGAGGCTAAAATTAGAAGAATATGACTACACAATCGTGCACAAGGCCGGTCAAGCGAACAGAAACGCTGACGCGCTAAGTCGGTACGTACCCGCCGACATCAATGGAATAGAGAAGGACGAAAAAGGTAACACGGACATCGAAAGATAGTACACCGAAGAAGAGAAACAACGAATACTTTACGAATATTATGATGCACCGATAGGAGGGCATCAAGGAATAGAGCGCACGATAAACAGAATCCGATTGACACATAATTGAAGAAGATTAACGAAAGATGTCGAGAATTATATATCAAAGTGCGAATTATGTCAAAAAAATAAATTATCGCGAAAAATTAAAGCACCCTTAATAATTACTGACACAGCAGATAAACCATTTGAGAAATGTGCTTTAGACATAGTAGGACCGAAAACGGAAATAAATATATCCTCACCTTTCAGGATAATTTAACAAAATTTAGCAAAGCAGTGCCGATACCTAATCAAGAAGCAAATACTATTGCGAAAGAATTTGTAACTAAAATAATTTTTGAGTACGGCATCCCAGAAAAAATTTTAACCGATCAAGGAACGAATTTTTTAAGCGAACTCTTTAAGAGCACGTGTAAGTTATTGAAAATCGAGAAAATTCAAACTACGGCGTACCATCCCGAAAGTAATGGAGCGTTAGAACGTTCTCATAGAACGTTAGCGGAATATTTGCGACATTACATTAATGCGGATCAGAAAGATTGGGATGAATGGACACCATATGCAATGTTCGCGTATAACACGACTCCGCATACGGCTACAGGCTTCACCCCGTTCGAACTTATTTACGGGCACCAAGCGACACTACCTACGGCACTGTCGCAACCGCCGAAGCCGACTTACACGTATGACGATTACGTACAAGAATTGAAAGAAAAATTACGTTTAACGCAACGAGTCACAAAGGAGCATTTACAAAATGAGAAAGAAAAAGCAAAAGAAACCTATGATAGGAAAACCAAAGAAACCACTTTCAAAGTGGGAGAAAAGGTGCTATAGCACGATGACACCGTACGTCGAGGAAGATCGAAAAAATTGGAACCGAAATGGTTAGGGCCATACACAATAATCGAAAAAAATTCTGAGGTCAATTACACCCTCAAAATGGGACAAAAAAGTATAAAAGTGCATGTAAATAGAATAAAAGCCTTTATAGAACATTAAGCCGAAAACCGAAGCAGCAAAGATAATTATTTTTAACGTAAGGCATAGATAGGTAAATAAATAGAGCATACAAATAAGAATACATTCAGAATAAATAAAACGATAAGTACTCACCAAATTAGGCTTACGACCCTCCGGCCGTTGGTTACGTCCAGGGTCACCCGTAGGATCCTCAAAGGGTACACCTGAGGGTGCTCCTCGTAACGGGGAGGGGGTGTTTAAGGCCCGCCGGCCTCCTCATGCCGCGGAAGGGGTGATCACGGTCCACTATACCACTTACAAACGCACCCCTACGCGAAGCACGTAACCAGTACGTGCGAATACATGAATCGCACGTCGCCAGTGTAAAATGTAGATTGCAATGGTGAATTACCCACCAACTACAAGAATTTATGCAGCAAACTGACGAATTATGTAAAAACATACTCGCAATCGACATTCAGAAAATGTGCAAAAATATTTTAAGTATGATAGAGAAAGAGAACAAAGAATTAACGCGATTACAAACTATATATAAAGCAACTGATAATAAACGAGGATTTATAAACGCGATTGGAACGATTAGCAAAACATTGTTCGGCACAATGGATGCCGACGACAAACGCCTCATACATGAGCAGCTAGAATTAATAAATATTTTATTTATTCGGTAGGATCTAGTATTACCATTGCGATAAGAATAAGCGCGTTAGGAATAATTGCATACGTAATAAAACGAAAAAACGAGCGAGCGCCGAACCGCGCACACTAGGTGATGCGATGTTGTATTAGCCCATAAGATAAATGTAAAAGAAAATAATAAAAATGATACTATTCCTATAGAATTAAGGTAAAATAAGGAATTTGTAATGGAGTGCGAGAAACTCCGAACCGTAGTTTCTCTCTTCCCAAAGGAGGAGGGATGTTGCAACCCGAACTCGTGACGTTATTTAATAATATTACTTATTATAGTATTTTGTAAGATTATAAGAAATCGCGAGCTAAAGATGTAAAACCGCGAGTCAGCATAACAGCTGACTGCGCGGCCAGTCTCTCTACCGAGAACCGACGCGACCTAGAGAGATACGAGGAACGCTGACTAAGGAGGACCCTGAACCGATTCGGCCTCACGACCGATAGGAGATAAATACAGAAGAGAGCAGGCTTCGAGAGGGCAGTTGTTAGTCAGAGACAGTGTCGGGTTGCTACGCGTTATAAATAAGCGAAACCATTGTAACAATAAGAAAGTGAATTTATTATTAAAGTGTTATAAAAGTTATATCTGAGTCTGTGATCTCCTTCCCGACTCCTCCACGGAACGTCGATCCCCTATCAGTGCACGGAGCGGCACAACACATTGTTGACGATTAGATTTAAAATTATTGATAAATGTTACACTGGAGAGTCTAAACTAATTGTAAGACAGAAGCGTTTGTATTGTATTTTGTTTTAAGTTATTAAACGTGTCATTATTTATTATTCGTTATAAAAATTAATGTTGTTCGCTCGGCGCGTGTTGCTCTTATATGCCTTAAGTTTTAAAAAGATTGTACACCTGGACAGCGTTATTCATGACTTAGGATAAATTTTTTTCTTATAAAAGAAGAAATGTTTTTTTATTTTTTAATACTTTATTTTTTAATAATATTTTGGTAATTATGTACTTTAGGGGAAGCACCTCCGATGACCTTGACCTTGACATATATTGTCAAGGTCACCCTCCTGAGTGACCTTCAGAAATTTTTAGCCGTCGATCGTTTTTTATTAAAAAGTTATAAACAAAAAAAGTTTGAAAAAAGTAGCAGTTATTTTAAGTGCTAATAGACATAAATGACTGATATTTATGTGGAAATAGTACTTAAATAACTTTTCTTTCAATATACCAACAATTCACTGCTTTAAATAATTTTCCTTTGTTCATACATGTACTATTGTGTGTGCTTCGTATGTGCTTTGTATGTGCTTCTACTTAGAAAGCACATACTTGTAAAGCGCGTCACTAAAACCTATAGGTTAGTGACGCGCTTTACAAGTGCGTGCTTTTTATGTGCTTCAACTTAGAAAGCACAGAAAATTATTTAAAGCAGTGCATTGTTGGCATATTGAAAGGAAAGTTATTTAAAGCAGAGAATAGTTGGTGACTTTTCTTTCAATATACCAACAATTCACTGCTTTAAATAATTTTTCCCACCAAATTTTTTTTGTTTATAACTTTTTAATAAACTGACCGCCAGCTAAAACTTTTTGAAGGTCACTCAGGAGGGTGACCTTGACAACATATATCAAGGTCAAGGTCGTTTATGCCTTTCAATACTCAAAATAACTGGTATATTTGTCAAACTTTTTTTGTTTATAACTTTTTAATAAAAAACGAGCGACGGTTAAAACTTTCTGAAGGTCACTCAGGAGGGTGACCTTGATAACATATGTCAAGGTCAAGGTCATCGGAGGTGCTTCCCCTAAAGTACATAATTACCTAATATTTTCCTTTAAGTACGAGATTATTTAAATATCTAATTGTTACAGTAAATTCCTTTTAAAAAATTTATTACTTCTGAGTAACTGGGCAAAATTCGCAGAAAGATTCAAAAAGTGCTTTGTCTTATAATTTAATTTAACTTAACGCGTAGATATCTAACAAAACGGATTGTTTAGAAAATATTTTTGTATTGTAAAATTTTGTATTCTAAAATACACAGTATAATTTTTTGTATTTGTTTAAATTTTTATATGTTGATAATGGTTATGTGTTATGTCTTGGCGAAAGTTTTATCCGTATTAAAATTTTCTGCAAGGAGGTACTTCTGATAGGAGTAACGAGTGATTTCTAGTGCAAGAAACAATTATTTCTATCATTACAATGCGTATTAAGAATATTGCACGCGATGCGGACGCGCGCGAAGGCATAGCGCGGCCGCCGGCCGTGCCGCTGTGTCGCAGCGCGCGGCGGAGCGCATACGCACACTATCAGGCGCGCGGCTCACCGACGTGCGCCCGGCTAAAGAACGGCGCTGGTTGGACTGACTTTACTAAATGATTACTGGTCTGTTAAGCATTATAGAAAAAAATGGTTCAGGCCTTTTTTTCAGTTTTTGACAAGGAATACCGCTCTGTAGTTAGTGGACGGTTTTTTAGTAACACCCTGTATACAGAAAAAGCAATGGATAAATAACATTAGACGATATTAATACAATGTTCTACTTGGACGCAGTATCTAAAGGTAATTTTTTATTACAACTAATATTTAAAAATTAATAAAGGTGGCAGTGTGGTCTGGCGGTAAAGCGCTAGACTCGTAACCTCAAGGAACCAGGTTCGAGTCCCTCCAGACCGAGGGGTTTTTATTTTCTGACGTAATGATGTATAGCATCCCAAACTGCCGCCCTCTCGTGCGAGAGGAGGAAACTCTTGTGCGATGGCCAGGGTTCCGGAGGAGAAGAAAGTGGGTCCGTCTTTCGGAAGAGACGTTAAGCCGTTGGTCCATGGAATGGAATAGGTAGGAGTGGTAAAGATTTGGGAACGTTCCTCAAAAACGCCTTTGTAAACCCCATAGGGGACACAAATAAACATTCCTTTATCCTTTCATCCTTTATTTAAAAATTATTAAATTACTGGTCTCTGGTTTTATATAAACAATAAATGAATAATAGGTCAACTATACGAGCAATAATAAAGGTGTTAATCTATAACATTTATTCTAAAACTCTATACAATAAAGTAAAGTAAACGTTTCGGCTTCACTAAGTCTTCCTCAGTACTTAAAACAGTAAAAGATGAACTTATAACATTACGGTGAAACTAATAAATAAAGAAAGTCCGTTTAATCGTAAGCTATAATTGGCCAGGTTTAAACCTGGTAATGTTATAAGTTTATCTTTAATTGTTTCAAGTGTTGAGGAAGGCTTTTAGTGAAGCCGAAACGTTTACTTTACTTTATTGTATAGAGTTTTAGAATAAATGTTATAGATTAACACCTTTATTATTGCTCGTATAGTTGGCCCATTATTCATTTAATATTTAAAAAATTTATATGAAATAAATCTCAAAAAAATATATATTGTGCGAAAATGTTCGGCGTTATCCCGAGAGGGATACGGAATGCGAGGATCCGACGTAAATCACAAGAAAAGAACACACTTTTCGTCCAGTTTTCTTAGCTGATTTATTGAGCACACATGATTTACAGTTTACGGGCACAGTGTGGTTGAATCTGTGCATTGTGCAAGGATGCCGAAATACTTCGTTTTGGCAATGCGGAGCTTGTGGAACTTGTTGATCGGCTCGCGATATGACGGGGACTGTGTCCGATCGGGACTGTGTTTGATTGGGAATGTGTCCGCATGCAACTATGCGTGTCCGATAGGGACTGTGTCCGATCGAAACATATCGTCGTGTTTTATTGATGATGTGTGCAATCGGGACAATCCTTCCTAAAGCAACTCTATGGGATTAAAGTCTGGAGATTGTGGTGGCTAAACTATAACTTTCAATTTGTTTTCCTTTTGAAAGTTCTCCAAAGCATTTTTACACAATTTAGATGTATATTTAGGATTATTATCATGTTGAGATGTAAACCCTTTTTCGATGAGTCGTGTCCCAAAGGGCCACACATTTTCTTTAATTATTCTCAAGTATTTCTTTTTAACAATACTCTTTATTTTTATCAAGCAAGATCCTCCCCACACTGTCTGGTGTTTACAGTGCGAAACGTGGTCTATCAATGTACGCTTCCATATATTGGAAACTGCACCACGCGATGTAGGGTGGATCTTCTTTCGCATGGAAAGTTAAAAACTCATGTGGAATCGTACAATGATAGATCTCATTTTCACCGTAAGCACCGGGCGATGTGGGGTGAACCTCGTTTCTTGTGGAAAGTTGGAAACCCCTGTGGAACCATATAATCACAGACTTCGTTTCGCACTGCACTGTAAGCATTTGGCGCTGTGGGGTAGATCTCGCTTCGCATGGAAAGTTGAAAACCCATGTGGAACCATTTCATGTTAAGAAATAACTTTCTCATAAGAGTCGTCAGAAAGATACTGTCACAATAATATAGGTTGAATTTGGGTTATATTTTTTAGGGTGAGGGTGCAAAGGTAAGAGCGGTCATACATGTACTATTTTTGCATAGAAATTATTTATTTATGCCTTTCAGTAATAAAAATTATTGTTATATTTTTCAAACCCTTTTTGTTAACTTAGGCCGGTATTCATAGTCGGATCTTATTTCAAGACCGTCTTAAGTAATGTCTTAAGACGCCAATACGGCTCTTTGATTATTGGTTCATGACATCTTAAGACTGAACTTAAGACGATCTTAAATATAAGAACCGACTATGAATACCGACCTAAATAAACAACAAACTACGGTTAACACCTTTTAAAACTTATTCGGAGTGAAAATTAAGATACTAAGGGCCAGTTTCTCTATAGTTAGTTCTTAACTGAAGTTTAGCTAAACTTACTCTTCGTCTTTTTCTAAGGGAGATAGTTAGAAAGAGACAAAGTATGAGTTAAGCTAAGATTAAAGTTAAGCTGTAACCGGGCACGTTAGGTCACGCGTGATACGACTCATTCATCAATATCTCCGAAAGTGTTGAAAATTCGTGAAACACGGTCGCCACTCGATTTTACCCGTTAAATCGAGAAAGGTAAGTATACAACTAACCGTATCTGTCGACTAATTCCCCTTTTTCTTTGTTTCAGGTGCTCCGGACTGCTGCTGCCGCTGGCCGCTCTCACTCGTCGTCGCTGGATCTTCAACGTGGAAGCCGCTTCTACCAACGATGAATGGACCTCGCTCGCATCGGATGGATCCTCAGGATCGTCGCAGAATCTCAGGTAAGTATCGTATAACGTAAGCTTGTCTCGCAAGCTAAGTGCATTTACTCGCACTGGATTTCTTTATTTCGCAGGAATATCGCATCTACGAAGTATCTTCCGCTTGGAAGGTGACTCAGGATCGGTCACAGGATATCGTCGAATGAATTTGTACACTCAGGATATCACTTTTAATAACATTGTATTTATTCATGTATATTTGAATAAACAGTCATTACATTTCGATTCACAGTGATTTTCCTATCACCCGCGGTATCGCGTCGTGATCGTTAGTTACAGTTCGCTCGTGGCGCATAAATCGCGTTAACTCGGAATAAATCGTCCAACTATCCGCAACACGGGTATCATCGGTTGTCACGAGAATACTCAGTATCCTCCCGTATGACTGTCCTTGGTTTCGTACACGGATGTCGAAATCGGAAAATTTCACAAGTGTCGCTCGCACACACATTTGGCGAATAATTGTCGGATATCGCACGGTATGTCGGATCCGCGGTTGTATCGAGAGTCGTGTCATATACGATGAACGCTCTCCCGTCAGTCACGTATACTCGCTTCGCGTATATCTCGCACAATTTTGTAACGTCGCGAAATACTAAGATGTTCGCGGTTGGCCGGATATCGCTCCGTACGCGGGATCACCGGTTGTTACGAGAGCTATAACGGATACGTGTTGTCGGTACCAGCTCTCCCGATAGACTCCCTTATTGTAACGCACATATCGCGCACAAATTTTATAAGTGTCGGAAATATCACTTATTTCGCGACACATCGGATATCGCTCCGTACGCGGGATCACCGGTTGTAATCAGAGACGTGTTAACAGCTCGCGCTCTGCCGATAGACTCCCCGAGTGTTCGCTGGTCGATGGGCGCGACCCCCTCCTAGTGGGTCCCCCCACTCTTGTTATTGCATCAGTCGTGACGTAGACATCGCCTGATCGTAACTACGCATCGGATAAACAGGTTCGACAAACACTTAGGAATTTTGTTTGTCCGCTTGTTATGTTTCTCGCTCGCCGGAAACTGTCTAATATACCGCTCGAACGTGTAATATAACTCGATTTTACGCGTTATACCCGAATATCGGATTATGTATGAATTTTCTACTCTAGGTTACGCAGATCGCTCAGGCTTTGCATCTACACTGATGACTGTTCGCTGATTACGCATATACGCTTATTTTTCAGCTCGGACATGTGTGCCAGGTTTTCGCGGCTTCGTCGTCGGATTCGCACGGGACCGCGATATCAGCGTTACTCGGCACCTAATTATGCCCTTCGATATAACTTTATTAACATCATAACGGTTTGCCATGATTTTCGGGCACAATCGACGGATCGATACGGGACAACGATATTGGGACTCGCAATGGGCTCGAAAAGGCATCCCTGGTGGTCCGTTCCCCGTAGATGGTTCTAGATTCGAACTTCCGGCACATTCGTCGGAGGTCGACGTGAGTCAGTGCGCCGCACTCCTGGTGACCCGTAGAGATGTGCGCACACGGTTGTTCCAGGGGAAGGTGTCCGTAGTGGGTGTTTCCGGCACCCAGGTCGGATCAGGACGAAAGTCGCTAGTTATGCTATTTAGGACCTCCGCAGACCATTCCCGATGGCCATTCGGTCGTACAAGGTGTGTGCCAAGACTTTCCGGCACATGACGCAAAATTCTAATTGACCATCAAATATCCCTTAATTATCATCCTATTAATGCGTTAACGACGTTAGTTTGCTCGGACCATGCATGTGCCATGATATCCCGGCACAAGCCTTGAACTTGGTCGCAATCACTATCGCGGTGTTCGATGACGTTATCGTGACGCTCATGAGTCGCCTCGCCGCGATATACTCCACGTGACGCGTCTTCTCGGCACGATGCATCTATTCGGCTGCAACACGCTCGGACACGTGTAAAAGTACGCGCTGACGCGCAATAACGCTGAATCATGGGGCTACCCCCTTATGTCGTATATAACATTGAGTCGTCTAGACGACTCTGATCAACTCTCGGATTGTATCAATTTACATACGTGACGGAAAATCATAGGAAATGAAAAGGACACTTAAATATATTTTAATCGCCATGAGTGGCTTTTAATAACACACGCAAAAACATAATTTTATCCCCGCCTTAGTGAAACAAAAACATAAATATATCAACGTGCCAACGGGCACTTCTAAATCACTCGTGAGGGTGATAAACAAACAAAATAAATTATTATAACGGAATTTACGCTATCTAAGGCGGGAAAATTGCGGATGCATGTGTGAGCGCGCTCGCTCACGCGGTGTTTGGACGCTGCTTGCGCCCAGTCGGTCAGGTCAGCCTCACCGTCGTCTCCTCCGGCCGCTGATTCTGACTGCTTCGTCCGCGATGCTGCCTCCGGCTGCAAAGCGACTATTGGAAAACTTATCCTAAGACTGATACAAAAGTTTTACTGTTGGCAATGTTTGTAAACACAAATGCGTACAGATGTGAAGTATAGTGACTTCCGTTGAGACCAGACCATAGCATGCATACCTGACGAATATCCAAAGTTTTTTTTCGAAAACAAAGCCTTGTATAAAAAAATGTTATTCTATATTTTCGACTTATTTTTTCGTGTAGAACCACCCCCTCCCGCTTGTATTACCAGTTCGGAGACATCCTGTTGTTATGATTATTTATTTATTTTATATCTTTATTTATTTGCTTGTTTGCTTGCTTGCTTGCTTGCTTGCTTGCTTGCTTGCTTGCTTGCTTGCTTGCTTGCTTGCTTGCTTGCTTGCTTGCTTGCTTGCTTGCTTGCTTGCTTGCTTGCTTGCTTGCTTGCTTGCTTGCTTGCTTGCTTGCTTGCTTGCTTGCTTGCTTGCTTGCTTGCTTGCTTGCTTGCTTGCTTGCTTGCTTGCTTGCTTGCTTGCTTGCTTGCTTGCTTGCTTGCTTGCTTGCTTGCTTGCTTGCTTGCTTGCTTGCTTGCTTGCTTGCTTGCTTGCTTGCTTGCTTGCTTGCTTGCTTGCTTGCTTGCTTGCTTGCTTGCTTGCTTGCTTGCTTGCTTGCTTGCTTGCTTGCTTGCTTGCTTGCTTGCTTGCTTGCTTGCTTGCTTGCTTGCTTGCTTGCTTGCTTGCTTGCTTGCTTGCTTGCTTGCTTGCTTGCTTGCTTGCTTGCTTGCTTGCTTGCTTGCTTGCTTGCTTGCTTGCTTGCTTGCTTGCTTGCTTGCTTGCTTGCTTGCTTGCTTGCTTGCTTGCTTGCTTGCTTGCTTGCTTGCTTGCTTGCTTGCTTGCTTGCTTGCTTGCTTGCTTGCTTGCTTGCTTGCTTGCTTGCTTGCTTGCTTGCTTGCTTGCTTGCTTGCTTGCTTGCTTGCTTGCTTGCTTGCTTGCTTGCTTGCTTGCTTGCTTGCTTGCTTGCTTGCTTGCTTGCTTGCTTGCTTGCTTGCTTGCTTGCTTGCTTGCTTGCTTGCTTGCTTGCTTGCTTGCTTGCTTGCTTGCTTGCTTGCTTGCTTGCTTGCTTGCTTGCTTGCTTGCTTGCTTGCTTGCTTGCTTGCTTGCTTGCTTGCTTGCTTGCTTGCTTGCTTGCTTGCTTGCTTGCTTGCTTGCTTGCTTGCTTGCTTGCTTGCTTGCTTGCTTGCTTGCTTGCTTGCTTGCTTGCTTGCTTGCTTGCTTGCTTGCTTGCTTGCTTGCTTGCTTGCTTGCTTGCTTGCTTGCTTGCTTGCTTGCTTGCTTGCTTGCTTGCTTGCTTGCTTGCTTGCTTGCTTGCTTGCTTGCTTGCTTGCTTGCTTGCTTGCTGCTTGCTTGCTTGCTTGCTTGCTTGCTTGCTTGCTTGCTTGCTTGCTTGCTTGCTTGCTTGCTTGCTTGCTTGCTTGCTTGCTTGCTTGCTTGCTTGCTTGCTTGCTTGCTTGCTTGCTTGCTTGCTTGCTTGCTTGCTTGCTTGCTTGCTTGCTTGCTTGCTTGCTTGCTTGCTTGCTTGCTTGCTTGCTTGCTTGCTTGCTTGCTTGCTTGCTTGCTTGCTTGCTTGCTTGCTTGCTTGCTTGCTTGCTTGCTTGCTTGCTTGCTTGCTTGCTTGCTTGCTTGCTTGCTTGCTTGCTTGCTTGCTTGCTTGCTTGCTTGCTTGCTTGCTTGCTTGCTTGCTTGCTTGCTTGCTTGCTTGCTTGCTTGCTTGCTTGCTTGCTTGCTTGCTTGCTTGCTTGCTTGCTTGCTTGCTTGCTTGCTTGCTTGCTTGCTTGCTTGCTTGCTTGCTTGCTTGCTTGCTTGCTTGCTTGCTTGCTTGCTTGCTTGCTTGCTTGCTTGCTTGCTTGCTTGCTTGCTTGCTTGCTTGCTTGCTTGCTTGCTTGCTTGCTGCTTGCTTGCTTGCTTGCTTGCTTGCTTGCTTGCTTGCTTGCTTGCTTGCTTGCTTGCTTGCTTGCTTGCTTGCTTGCTTGCTTGCTTGCTTGCTTGCTTGCTTGCTTGCTTGCTTGCTTGCTTGCTTGCTTGCTTGCTTGCTTGCTTGCTTGCTTGCTTGCTTGCTTGCTTGCTTGCTTGCTTGCTTGCTTGCTTGCTTGCTTGCTTGCTTGCTTGCTTGCTTGCTTGCTTGCTTGCTTGCTTGCTTGCTTGCTTGCTTGCTTGCTTGCTTGCTTGCTTGCTTGCTTGCTTGCTTGCTTGCTTGCTTGCTTGCTTGCTTGCTTGCTTGCTTGCTTGCTTGCTTGCTTGCTTGCTTGCTTGCTTGCTTGCTTGCTTGCTTGCTTGCTTGCTTGCTTGCTTGCTTGCTTGCTTGCTTGCTTGCTTGCTTGCTTGCTTGCTTGCTTGCTTGCTTGCTTGCTTGCTTGCTTGCTTGCTTGCTTGCTTGCTTGCTTGCTTGCTTGCTTGCTTGCTTGCTTGCTTGCTTGCTTGCTTGCTTGCTTGCTTGCTTGCTTGCTTGCTTGCTTGCTTGCTTGCTTGCTTGCTTGCTTGCTTGCTTGCTTGCTTGCTTGCTTGCTTGCTTGCTTGCTTGCTTGCTTGCTTGCTTGCTTGCTTGCTTGCTTGCTTGCTTGCTTGCTTGCTTGCTTGCTTGCTTGCTTGCTTGCTTGCTTGCTTGCTTGCTTGCTTGCTTGCTTGCTTGCTTGCTTGCTTGCTTGCTTGCTTGCTTGCTTGCTTGCTTGCTTGCTTGCTTGCTTGCTTGCTTGCTTGCTTGCTTGCTTGCTTGCTTGCTTGCTTGCTTGCTTGCTTGCTTGCTTGCTTGCTTGCTTGCTTGCTTGCTTGCTTGCTTGCTTGCTTGCTTGCTTGCTTGCTTGCTTGCTTGCTTGCTTGCTTGCTTGCTTGCTTGCTTGCTTGCTTGCTTGCTTGCTTGCTTGCTTGCTTGCTTGCTTGCTTGCTTGCTTGCTTGCTTGCTTGCTTGCTTGCTTGCTTGCTTGCTTGCTTGCTTGCTTGCTTGCTTGCTTGCTTGCTTGCTTGCTTGCTTGCTTGCTTGCTTGCTTGCTTGCTTGCTTGCTTGCTTGCTTGCTTGCTTGCTTGCTTGCTTGCTTGCTTGCTTGCTTGCTTGCTTGCTTGCTTGCTTGCTTGCTTGCTTGCTTGCTTGCTTGCTTGCTTGCTTGCTTGCTTGCTTGCTTGCTTGCTTGCTTGCTTGCTTGCTTGCTTGCTTGCTTGCTTGCTTGCTTGCTTGCTTGCTTGCTTGCTTGCTTGCTTGCTTGCTTGCTTGCTTGCTTGCTTGCTTGCTTGCTTGCTTGCTTGCTTGCTTGCTTGCTTGCTTGCTTGCTTGCTTGCTTGCTTGCTTGCTTGCTTGCTTGCTTGCTTGCTTGCTTGCTTGCTTGCTTGCTTGCTTGCTTGCTTGCTTGCTTGCTTGCTTGCTTGCTTGCTTGCTTGCTTGCTGCTTGCTTGCTTGCTTGCTTGCTTGCTTGCTTGCTTGCTTGCTTGCTTGCTTGCTTGCTTGCTTGCTTGCTTGCTTGCTTGCTTGCTTGCTTGCTTGCTTGCTTGCTTGCTTGCTTGCTTGCTTGCTTGCTTGCTTGCTTGCTTGCTTGCTTGCTTGCTTGCTTGCTTGCTTGCTTGCTTGCTTGCTTGCTTGCTTGCTTGCTTGCTTGCTTGCTTGCTTGCTTGCTTGCTTGCTTGCTTGCTTGCTTGCTTGCTTGCTTGCTTGCTTGCTTGCTTGCTTGCTTGCTTGCTTGCTTGCTTGCTTGCTTGCTTGCTTGCTTGCTTGCTTGCTTGCTTGCTTGCTTGCTTGCTTGCTTGCTTGCTTGCTTGCTTGCTTGCTTGCTTGCTTGCTTGCTTGCTTGCTTGCTTGCTTGCTTGCTTGCTTGCTTGCTTGCTTGCTTGCTTGCTTGCTTGCTTGCTTGCTTGCTTGCTTGCTTGCTTGCTTGCTTGCTTGCTTGCTTGCTTGCTTGCTTGCTTGCTTGCTTGCTTGCTTGCTTGCTTGCTTGCTTGCTTGCTTGCTTGCTTGCTTGCTTGCTTGCTTGCTTGCTTGCTTGCTTGCTTGCTTGCTTGCTTGCTTGCTTGCTTGCTTGCTTGCTTGCTTGCTTGCTTGCTTGCTTGCTTGCTTGCTTGCTTGCTTGCTTGCTTGCTTGCTTGCTTGCTTGCTTGCTTGCTTGCTTGCTTGCTTGCTTGCTTGCTTGCTTGCTTGCTTGCTGCTTGCTTGCTTGCTTGCTTGCTTGCTTGCTTGCTTGCTTGCTTGCTTGCTTGCTTGCTTGCTTGCTTGCTTGCTTGCTTGCTTGCTGCTTGCTTGCTTGCTTGCTTGCTTGCTTGCTTGCTTGCTTGCTTGCTTGCTTGCTTGCTTGCTTGCTTGCTTGCTTGCTTGCTTGCTTGCTTGCTTGCTTGCTTGCTTGCTTGCTTGCTTGCTTGCTTGCTTGCTTGCTTGCTTGCTTGCTTGCTTGCTTGCTTGCTTGCTTGCTTGCTTGCTTGCTTGCTTGCTTGCTTGCTTGCTTGCTTGCTTGCTTGCTTGCTTGCTTGCTTGCTTGCTTGCTTGCTTGCTTGCTTGCTTGCTTGCTTGCTTGCTTGCTTGCTTGCTTGCTTGCTTGCTTGCTTGCTTGCTTGCTTGCTTGCTTGCTTGCTTGCTTGCTTGCTTGCTTGCTTGCTTGCTTGCTTGCTTGCTTGCTTGCTTGCTTGCTTGCTTGCTTGCTTGCTTGCTTGCTTGCTTGCTTGCTTGCTTGCTTGCTTGCTTGCTTGCTTGCTTGCTTGCTTGCTTGCTTGCTTGCTTGCTTGCTTGCTTGCTTGCTTGCTTGCTTGCTTGCTTGCTTGCTTGCTTGCTTGCTTGCTTGCTTGCTTGCTTGCTTGCTTGCTTGCTTGCTTGCTTGCTTGCTTGCTTGCTTGCTTGCTTGCTTGCTTGCTTGCTTGCTTGCTTGCTTGCTTGCTTGCTTGCTTGCTTGCTTGCTTGCTTGCTTGCTTGCTTGCTTGCTTGCTTGCTTGCTTGCTTGCTTGCTTGCTTGCTTGCTTGCTTGCTTGCTTGCTTGCTTGCTTGCTTGCTTGCTTGCTTGCTTGCTTGCTTGCTTGCTTGCTTGCTTGCTTGCTTGCTTGCTTGCTTGCTTGCTTGCTTGCTTGCTTGCTTGCTTGCTTGCTTGCTTGCTTGCTTGCTTGCTTGCTTGCTTGCTTGCTTGCTTGCTTGCTTGCTTGCTTGCTTGCTTGCTTGCTTGCTTGTGTGACCGTTTAAAAGACTCAACAGATATATGGAAGAAATCCACATGTTCAGAAAATTTAATCGCTAATAGGAAGGTTCTATTTAAAGGTTTAAACTTTCCATATGATGTACGGTGTAACTCTTTGTGAAATATTAAGTTACTTCTGAGAGATCTAGCTGGAATATGCAGGTTTACGCGTTCTAACAAGTCCGAGCATGAAATACGCCCGCTAATTAATTTAAAAAGGAATAATAAGTTAAAATACATTCTTTTATCCTCCAGTGTTTGTAAATTAATCCTAGCTAAAATAGAATTATAATTGTGGTCCTGATAACGCATTGGATTCCCAGTAAGATAGCTGATTCTTCGAAGAAAACGATGTTGAATTCTCTCAATTTCTATCGAATATTTAAGTTGGTACGGAGCCCAAACAATGGCGGCATATTCCAGATGAGGTGTAACTAGTGCGCAAAATAACAATTTCAGTGTAGAAATATGCTCAAAGTATTTTCAAGTTCGCAGAACAAAGTCTAGTTTTCTATATGCAAGGCTCGTGACAGATTGGATATGATCGTCAAATGATAAGTCCGCGGAAAATAATACGCCCAAGTCACGGATAACATTGAGGGGTGATCGCGGGGGTGGAGCGGGCGTGCGGGCGGGGCTTACCGTACGCCCGCAGTGTAACCCACCCCTGCTAGAAGGGCGGCGGTCTGGGCGGATGTCCCCCCACTCCGCCGCGGCGTTTGCAGGAGGCGGCTCCAGGGAGCCGGGGGAGACGCCATGACGTCTCCCGAGTTGGCGCCCAAACCTGGGTCTTGGCGCTGGGGGCCCCGGAAGAATCAGCGCGTTTCCCGGGGTTCCCATGTCTACGAGCGCCGCGAGGGACATCCGCAGGAGTTTTAGTGGGCAGGGTATGCATGCAGTATCGTGAGCGATGTGCATGCTATACAATCTCACACTCCCCCTGCTATGCCTCTCCCCGGAGGCTGGGGGGGATCTTCCCCGAAAGGGGCTACTGGTTGAAACCCGGGGCGTAAGCCTTGGGGATTCCAGTAGTGGAAGATTTCTCCTGCGTCAAAAAAAAAAAAAAAAGTCACGGATAACATCTTTCGCAGACAGAGGTTTTCCGCATAACATATAATTACGAATATAAATATTTCTCCTCTTACTAAAGCGATCCACAAGGCATTTACACAGATTAACATGTAATTTATTTAAATTACACCAGGAAGCCAGGCGATAGAGATCCAGTTGCAAGAGAATTGCATTCAAGAGAGCTACCACCCGACGAAATATCTTTAGATCATCCGCGAATAGTAGAAAATTACAATGATCAAATACTTCCTTGATATTGTTAATGAATAAGTTAAATAAGAATGGACCAAGGTGAGAACCTTGAGGCACGCCAGAAGTGGCATTTATGACTCTTGAAAAGGCATTCTTGAACCTGATGATCTGTGATCTATTATAATTATTATATAAATTATTTACAGAAACAATGCGAAAGTATCCGTCAGTTGATTTTTTAACGAGACAAGCGTCATCCACCTACACCTTTAGAAATTCTCAACTAACCATCCCAAAAGGTCAAGTAGTCGGTGTACCTGTCCATGGAATACATTTCGATCCAGAAATATATCCTAAACCAGACATTTATGATCCTGAAAGATTCATTGGTGAAGCAGCCCGACCCAGACAATCGATGCATTACATACCTTTTGGATGTGGCCCAAGAAATTGCATTGGTAAGATTGTTGTGCCCGTTGCCGTGAAGGAGGGACTTTGTCGGGATGTAAGCGCCCAAATGATTAGGACCCACGCACTAATAACGACATGCCGTACTTTTAGTAATAGAATAGATATTTAAAACAACCTGATTTCCCGAAGCGCGGATCTAGCTCGCGGCTGGTCAGGGTCGAGAAAAGGCGCGGAGGAAGAGACGAGAACGGCGTTGGTTCGAAGTAGCTTAGAATATAATTTATTCTGTGAGATCTTGTACAGAGAGGGTGCCTTCCGGCAGTACTGAGTCGGGATGTTCGGAATCCCGTTCTCATTTACAATAGATTCCGTGAGTTTATAAGAATCGGTGCGGTTTACAGATCGAGAAAATCGTACATGTAAGTCGGCGCGTTGGTACAATTAATCCGCACTATAGGCCCGCGGCGTAACTAGTCGGGATGACACACGGCGCATTCGATGTTCGCGTTCGGTAGCCCGCGTGGGGCGGCGCAAGAAGTGAAAGTAAGCCGGCGAGTATGTCGCGTACGGCGATCGATGGGCGCGGTCGATGGCCCGTGTAGGGCGGCGCGATAAGTGAAGGTAAGCCGGCGTGTATGGCGCGTGTGTACGAGGGCGGCGCCGATTTTCGGAGATTCGTGGAAAAGCGAAACGCGGTGAAATGGCGCGAGGCTTGTATAGCACGCGGAGCTGTCAATCTCTCAGAGATTTGACAGGAAGCGATGTGTAACCGGGAACACCCGCCGGGGCAGAGTACTCTCTACCGCGGTACACGTGGGAGTCTGACGGCAACCGGGGACACCCGGTAGGACAGAGCACGCTCTGCACGTTGCACGTCAAGGAAAGGACCACGGTCGGGGACGCCCGATGTACAGAGAACTCTCCGTACGGTTCGTGGTTTTTTGCGTGACAGAAAGAAAGCGGTGCCGGTTACCGAGAACTCTCGGAAGAGACAAAGGACTCTCGACCTCGCCAGCACGGCTTGGAGCTCAGGAAGCTGTGTCGACTATGGGAACTCCCAATAGAGACTGAGGACTCTCGACCTCGTCGGCACGGCTGGTGCCTAGGAAGTAAGATCGGGATCGCTAGTCGTGAGCAGCGGACTGGTCGGACTGGTTTGCTGGTTCACGACGGAGTCTGACATTTCGGCAAAATCATCGCTGTTTTATACCCCCTCCGGCCGCTATCCCGGTAGCTGGGGTATCGTCGACGCGGAGGCGCACGTGGCGGGGATGCCGGGCCGGAGCGGTAGGGGCGACGAGCGCTCCGGCGACGCAAACGCGCTCGGCGATGTTCGGGCGATATCGGAAATCGTTCGGTCGCTCCGAAACGATCCCGGCGGCGAGTGCGCCGACTTTATTTAGTTTAAAAAATGTGTGGGGGCATTCCGTCCCCTTGCTTCGCCCGGCGGGTGATCGGCCGGGCGGCTCGGCTGTTGGTCGGCCGGAACGATGCATATTTGGGGGTGCATCGTTACATATTTATTGACTAACACTTTGTCATAGTAATAATATAATTATATGCGAGATGTAAAGTGCGCGGTTACTGTCAGAAACGATCTAATCTGATCCTGTCGCTATTGGCATATATATTTGATTTATTGAGGCGGAAGAAGTGTAGCGACCCTGACCGGAGCACGTACGTTGCTCCATATCTGTTCCGCGCTACTCTTCCGCTATCTCAGCATTCTGGGAACGGAACTGTGACTCGTTTCTTCTCGTCACGTTCATCTTTATTACTTAAATGTTTTGATTACGGATTAATATTCTTATTCCTTGTTTGGAATCACGTATCAATTACTAAACGTGTCTTAGTTCCCAAAAGTTGGTCGGGTTACGACATTCCTCCCCCTTTGAAAAAAGAAAACGATTTACATGAGTTTTCGTTTATACTATTTTACATAATTCTGGTTTCTTTGTTTTTGCATGGGAATCTTACATCTAAACGCTATTTAGTACAATATTGCGGTATCGCTTTCTTTTTTCTCTATTTCGCTTGCGTCGGGTGCTCCTCGGCCGCTTGCTGTGTGATATATGTGTTTTTGTATAATTTTAGGTTTTCGCATAGATTTAGGGGTTAATGGGTGATTTTGGTTCATTTTTATTCCTTTTTATTATATAAATATTACTGCTATTTCTATAATGATTATCGCGGTTCCAGTAAAACCTGGGAATATTGGATAAGTAGTACACTTATGTACATCTATATCGTCGATCGTTAATTCGTCGTTTACTTCTTTTAATTTTTTGCTTAATTCCATTAACTCTGTTGGTTTCGTTATAATTTTCTTGAATTTTATTACGTCAGTAATGTCTGTCTTTTGTGTATCTTTGAACGTTACGTTGTAGTCGGGCAGATGTGTTTGCATGTACGTCGTTCTCTGTTGCGTGTTCGTAATGTTAGGCGTTACTATTTTACATTTGTCTTTTAACGTTATCTGTCCAGTCCGTTCGATTTCTACTTTTTGAATTGCTTTGTTTCTACATGTTATCTTTATGGCTTGTTTCGTTTGGGTAGAATATAGCCATGCGTTTGGATTACTTAATGCTAACCAAATCGTAGTATTGGCGTGATGCTTCGAATGCTGCAATGACTTGAATGTGTATCTAGAGTTACATAAGCTTGTACTTCGCATAACGCATTATTATCTACGTGATGAACGGGGTAATTTCGCTCGCAAACATATAAATTATCTTTAGTTCATTTATTTAATTCGTTTTCCGTAATTGTAAAGTAAGTTCGACTATCTTTATCTACTGCTATTATTTGTTGGCTTATTTCTACAAATACAAATATATCTTCGCTCTTATGTACAGGTAAAGGTATTGCTTTTATTATTTCGTACATCGGGTACGTGGTAAGTGGAAATTTTATAACTGTGTATATGGGGCATTCCACGCCAAATCGGACAGTTTAAAAAATTTTTGTTTTTGATTTTCTTAATTTTTTGGTATTTTTTAGTACCCCTCAAAAGAGGCTTCCTGATAAATTTTGAGATTTTTTTGATCACTGGTTCAAAAAATATCGAATTTTCAAAAAAACCGCTCTTTTTTTGGTTTTTTGCTCATAACTTTCTTAATAATGATCGAAATTCAATTTTTTTTTCAAAATTTTCGTTTTTAGATGGCCTTTACAGAAAAAAATACAAAAAAATATTTAAAGTGTCTTTAATCGAGATTTTTGAATTTTAAGTTTTCAATCGTGTTTTTAAAACTGTGTGTATCCTTCGATTTTCTTGAAGATTTTTTGTTTTAAACTTCTATCCATCCTGCAACTTTTAAGCCCGGTCCGGTAGTGGGCCTTCCATAATTACTATTTTTTTTCGATTTTTAAAAATTAAAAAAATTTTTTTTTTGCTATAAATTATTATCAGTACCGATTTTTGACACTGTATACCTTTTTTTTTACTTATTATAAATTGATTTCGATATTTTTTTGTTTTGAGTAGGGATTTAAAAGCAGTAAGTAAAAGTTAATTCTATTTATGAGCAATTATGACAAACGTTTTTATTTATTTTCGTGTTCTTTTAAAAATTGTTTCAAAATTATATTATAAATGCTTTTTTTTGTTGTAAAGTATTTTTTTATTTATTTAAATATTCGTGTCTTTACGAATATCTGTACGAATAACATGTGCAATTCTTTTTAAATTGGATAGAAATTCGTAAAGACACGAATATTTAAATATATAAAAAAATACTTTACAACAAAAAAAAGCATTTATAATATAATTTTGAAACAATTTTTAAAAGAACACGAAAATAAATAAAAACGTTTGTTATAATTGCTCATAAATAGAATTAACTTTTACTTACTGCTTTTAAATCCATACTCAGAACATAAAAATATCGAAATCAATTTATAGTAAGTAAAAAAAAAGTATACAGTGTCAAAAATCGGTACTGATAATAATTTATAGCGAAAAAAAAATTTTTTTAATTTTTAAAAATCGAAAAAATAGTAATTATGGAAGGCTCACTACCGGACCGGGCTTAAAAGTTGCAGGATAGATAGAAGTTTAAAATAGAAAATTTTCAAGAAAATCGAAGGATACACACAGTTTTAAAAACATGATTAAAAACTTAAAATTCAAAAATCTCGATTAAAAACACTTTAAATATTTTTTTTGTATTTTTTTCTGTAAAGGCCATCTAAAAACGAAAATTTTGAAAAAAAAATTGAATTTCGACCATTATTAAGAAAGTTATGAGCAAAAAACCAAAAAATGAGCGGTTTTTTTGAAAATTCGATATTTTTTAAACCAGTGATCAAAAAAATCTCAAAATTTACCAGGAAGCCTCTTTTGAGGGGTACTAAAAAATACCAAAAAATTAAGAAAATCAAAAACAAAAATTTTTTAAACCGTCCGATTTGGCGTGGAATGCCCCATATGTTCGTGCCGTCATAGTAGGCGCTAATCTTCGCGAATTTTTCAATCGTAGCCCAGTTTTCTGGTGTTATTAGGAACGGAAAATGGGTTCCTTGAGGTATTTGCGAGGCTATTTCTTGTGTTACTTATTATGCGTTCTATCGGAACTAACCTTATATTGATTATTCCATTTTTCGTGCTTGTTAAGTGTTCTATAATGTCTTTCATATTAGTTGTCAAATCATTTACGATCGTTTTTAATATTAAAAAGTGTTCGTCTAATTATTCTCGATGTCCATATCCGGCTTCTGCGTGTAACCAACTTTCACGCACCTTCTCTGTGATGTTTAGAAATTTATCTTTATTTTCTTGCAGGACTTTTTCCATATCATCTACGTGAGCAATTGTTGTGTTTAATATTTTTTACTTGATTTTTTACAGCGTGCTGTAACGTTTGTTGGTTTCCTTGCATCATCTTTAATTGCTCTGTTATTATTTTTTCATCGTCAGCATCCTATCGTACCTAAACCATTGACTGAACCTCTTCGTGTTTTCTTTGGCGTTTGGTACGCAATTTTCAACTGTCTTAATATCTTGGTTACTTGCTCGTTAAAAATTTGAAGGAGCATTTTTTAATCCGAAGGGCATTTTGTTATATTCGAAGTGCCCATATGGTGTGGAAAAAGCAGTCTTTTCTTTGTCGCTTTCTCCCATTGGGATTTGATGATATCCCGACGTAAATATAACAAATACGAATAAAAAACAATCTTTTTTAGATTATTAATTTATTGCAAAGTAATAATAAAACGGCATATGTATGAATGTATGAATATCATTATAATATTATAAAATAGCAGTAATAATTTTTATCAGTATCATTAGCATCATCTTGTTGTTATTATTTGTTATATGTGTGTTACGATCGGTTTGTGTTCCCGCGTTTGTGATTGGTAGGAAGCCGAGCTTTCATGTAAATGCGCGTATATGCGCAGGCGATCGGGAAAGAAGACAAGAGAAGGGGGTCGCACGTCGTGGTTCTGCGCTCGAGGGGTAAGCACGTATCAGAAATATATATTAATAGTTGTGAGCAGTACGGTTGTACATTTGTTTCGTCGTCCCGTGTATCCCTACAAACATAATAAATTGGCGACAAGGATGGGATAGGATAGATCCCCGGATTACGGAGACGAGAAACGGATAAACCGTCTAAGCGGACCACGCGTAACGGCCAGTAATCTGAACACGTTGTACAGATTATTACATAGTGAACATGGCCGTGGCGACTACGGGGCAAGTACCTAATACATTTACAATCGAGCCTTTCGATTCTACAAGTACCAATCTATCACGATGGCTTCTGAGGCTCGAGGCAGCTTTCCGAATTTTCTCGATTAAGGAGGAAGCTAGAGCGCCATATTTACTTCATTACGTCGGACCGACGTCCTTCGATGTCCTTTGCGACCGGCTAGCCCCACAAAGCCCGTTTGAAACGAACTACGATACCTTGGTCACGACCTTGAAGGAGTTTTACGACCCACCACCACTGGATATAGCGGAAAATTTCAAGTTCCACCAGCGTAAACAGAAGGAGGGAGAGTCTATTCAGGAATTCCTGGCAGCCTTACAAAGACTGAGTTTACATTGCAAGTTTGGAGAATACACCTCAGGACGGCATTAAGGAATCAACTAGTTTTTGGATTGGCCAATAAAAGGATTCAAGCACGCCTACTGGAAATCCCGGATCTGACGCTGGATAAAGCAACGCAGGTAGCCACAACCATAGAATTGTCAGAGAAAGGGGCACTGCAACTCCAAGGGAAAATAGAAGTGGGACTTGTGCATTCAGCCAAGCGATCTACGCGACGTCCAAATAATACAGATAAGTCTAATAAAGCGAATAGTAATACAAACGTACGTAAAGCGAATAATAAGCCTAATACAGACAAGACAAAAAATACAAATACATACTCTGCGAATAATTTAGTATCATGTTACAGATGCGGACAAAACAATTTAGCTTCTAAGTGTTCTTTAAACAAAAATGTTAAATGTAACTCTTGTGGTAAGTGTGGTCATTTACAGAAGGTCTGTTTTCAACGCAATAGGGAAACGAACGCAGTCACGGAAATATTACAGTTGGAACATGCGCAATTCAGAGAGAATATATTTACAATGCTTCTAGTTAACGACAAGAAAATCAAATTCGAAATTGATAGTGGTGCAGCAGTGTCATTGATGGCAGTAAGCCTGGCACGAAAGTTATTTCCAAATTCGTCCATCCATCCTACAGAATTAACTCTATTTTCGTATTGCCGCCAAAAAATTAACCTATTAGGGTATATGATTGTAAATGTACCGTGCGGTGATATCCTGCGTAAATTGAATCTCTACATTACGAAAGAAAAGAGAAATACATTACTAGGCCGAGAATGGCTAGCACAATTACGTGAAGAAAATAGCATTAAAAATTTTCTAAATCACATCAGTTCGGTAAATACAGTAGAAATTGCAGACAGAAATCGGTTGAGTGCTCTCCTACAGAAGTATAAGTCAATTACAATTTCTACAATCTCAAAGATCCGAAATGTACAATGTAGACTTACATTAAAAGAAAACGCGAAGCCAGTTTTTTGTAAAGCGCGCCCGGTATCTTTTCGTTTACGCCAGTTAGTTGAACAAGAAATACGTAAATTAGAAGTAGAAGGAGTTCTCACAAAAATAGATACATTGGAATGGGCTACACCGGTAGTTCCGGTACTTAAAAAAAATGGTCAGGTACGTCTTTGCGGAGACTATAGTATTACGTTAAACCCGCAGTTAATTGTTGACGATCAACCCCTGCCCACTCCAGACGAACTGTTTGCATCTATGGCCGGAGGCGTAATTTTTCTAGAATAGATTTGTTGCAAGCTTATTTACAAATGGAAGTCCGACCCGAAAATCAGGTTTGCCTTGTATTAAATACATATATGGGTCTCTATCGTTGTAATCGCTTGATGTACGGGATGGCTTCAGCGCCAGCAGTTTGGCAACAAACTATTGAATACATTTTAAAAGGTATTCCCGGCATAGAAGTATTTTTAGACGACATACGTGTCGCAGGTAAAAATATTGAGGATTATTTACAAAAACTTGAAATGATTTTCAAACGGTTGCAAGAATACAATATTAGAATCAATCCAGACAAAAGTGAATTTCTCACAGATCGAATCAATTATTGCGGCTATGTAATTGACAAAGACGGATTACACAAAGCGCAAGATAATATAGAAGCTATAAACGAGATGCAAAGACCACGAATCGTAACCGAAGTGCGTAGTTTTATCGGGATGATTAATTATTATGGGCGTTTTATTCCGAACCTTAGTTCAATTCTATACCCTTTAAATAAACTATTATATAAAAATACCGCTTTTTATTGGTCTAAGGAGTGTGAAGAAAGTTTTCAAGCGGCAAAGAAAGCATTCACAAGCCCGAAATGCTTAGTTTATTTTGACCCTACGTTACCACTTTCTTTAGCTACAGATGCAAGCCCATACGGGGTAGGCGCGGTATTATCGCATATTTATCCATACGGAACCGAACGAGCTATACAATACGCGTCACAAACTCTTTCAGATACACAGATCATACTTACAGATAGATAAGGAAGCATACGCTATTATTTTCAGTATTAAGAAATTTTACCAATATTTACACGGCGGGCATTTTACATTGATCACAGATCATCGTCCCCTATCTCAAATCTTTGCTCCGCACAGAAGTCTTCCTGCTTTTAGTGCTATGAGAATGCAGCACTATGCATTATTCTTACAAGGGTTCAATTACTCAATTAAATATCGTAAATATGAATTACACGCTAATGCGGATTGCCTATCACGTCTTCCTGTGAGAGACAACAGTACGAAGTGCTACGTTGTCGATATCTTTCAATTAAATACTATCGAAACCCTACCTATTACAATTACAGAATTAAGAACAGCAACGGCGAAAGACGCAAAACTTTCAAAACTATACGAATCGTTAGCATCTGGAAAGAAAGTAGAAAAATACAACGATACACAAATAGACACAAGAATTTACATTACAGAATGGAATAATCCTTAGAGGTCACAGAGCTGTTGTCCCTCAGTCACTGCGTGACAAAATATTACAGGAATTACATTTAAGACACTTTGGCGTCGTGAGAATGAAGAATATAGCCAGAGGTTACGTTTGGTGGTCAGGCATCAACCAAGACATCAAAACATTAGCAAGGAATTGTAAAGACTGCAATACATTTGGAAACAACCCTACTAGAGTAGAGTCACATGTGTGGGAACCTCCCTCAACCGCTTTTGAAAGAGTACACCTAGACTTCGCGGGACCATTTTTAGGACATTACTTTTTTATCCTTGTAGATGCATACACTAAATGGCCCGAAATACATATCGTTAAGGATATTACTACAAAAACCACGATAGATTTATGCAGAAAAATCTTTGCTACTTTTGGAATTCCAAAATATTTTGTATCAGACAATACAAGAACTTTTACTTCGACCGAATTCACTACATTCCTTAAAGTAAATAGAATTACGCAAAAGCTCACCGGCACCGTACAACCCATCAACAAATGGGCAAGCGGAAAGATATGTACAAATTCTAAAAAATTCGTTACGTCGTATGCGAGGCAATTCAACAAATGCCCACATTTTGCTACAACAAATACTTATACAGTATATAAATACAAGTCACTCCGCAACGGGAAAATCGCCAGCGGAATTAATGTTCGCGAGAAAATTACGTACACGCTTAGACTTACTTCTACTGACAGAATGTGAGCATGCACAAGTAGGAGGCAAGGAAGCGCCTATCGTTTTTGAAGTAGGGAGGAGAGTGAGTTGTAGAAATTACATAGGTTGCGATAAATGGATATTCGGAAGAATTATAGAGCGAATAGGGAAATTACATTATAGAATTCAATTAGATGATGGACGAACTTGGAAAAGACACATTAACCAAATGCGTGCAATAGGCGAGAAAACGCCAACTAATCTGGCGGATAGCGTAATTTTCAATGATTTCACAGTCAACCATACTCCGCCTAGAATAGAGAGACCGATACAGCAGGCACCACCAGAAGAACCTGAACATTTGAAACAAGAGTTACATCAACAAGTCGTGCCTGTTAAGCGACCAGATGTACCACACGATAGAGCCAATGAGCCTATAGCGGCGACTCCACAACGAGTTGTAAGGCCACTAAGACCGCGTAAATTACCGACGCGTCTCAAGGACTACAAAATCCAGCTAAATTAAACAGTAATGAAACCATTTGGACAAGCGTTTTAAGTATAGGTACTAGCGTTCTTTATTACTTTGTATTTCATTATCCGTCTTCTTTTCTTTGTCCCTCCTTGACGAACCCGAACAAATGTATTCCTTTTAGCAAGGAGAGTGTTATATGTGTGTTACGATCGGTTTGTGTTCCCGCGCTTGTGATTGGTCGGAAGCCGAGCTTTCATATAAATGCGCGTATATGCGCGGGCGATCGGGAAAGAAGATAAGAGAGGGGGATCGCACGAGAGAGTCGTCGTGGTTCCGCGCTCGAGGGGTACGCACGTATCAGAAATATATATTAATAGTTGTGAGCAGTACGGTTGTACATTTTTTCTGTCGTCCCGTGTATCCCTACAAACGTAATATTATTATTACTGTATTTTTTATTAATGACATTTTACAGATGAACGGTTTGGCATATTACAACTCAAAATAGGACTTATAATTTTTTTACAAAATTACAAATTTGATGTTTAGGTAAATATGCATATTAGGTCAAACCTCACCAATGGCCTTGACCTTGACATATGTTGTCAAGGTCACCCTTCTGAGTGACCTTCAGAAGGTTTTAGCTGGCGGCCATTGTTTATTAAAAAGTTATAAACAAAAAAAGTTTGAAAAATATAGCAGGTATTTTGAGTACTGAAAGGCATAAACGACCTTGACCTTGACATATGTTGTCAAGGTCACCCTTCTGAGTGACCTTCAGAAAGTTTTAGCTGGCGGTCATTGTTCATTAAAAAGTTATAAACAAAGAAAATTTGTTGGGAAAAATTATTTAAAGCAGTAAATTGTTAGTATATTGAAAGGAAAGTTATTTAAAGCAGAGAATAGAGAAGTATGTGATTCAACTTACAAAGCACATACAAAGCACACACTTGTAAAGCGCGCCACTAACCTATAGGTTAGTGGCGCGCTTTACAAGTGTGTGCATTGTATGTGCTTCAACTGACAAAGAACATACTTGTAAAGCGCGTCACTAACCTATAGGTTAGTGGCGCGCTTTACAAGTGTGTGCTTTGTATGTGCTTCAACTTACAAAGAACATACTTGTAAAGCGCGTCACTAACCTATAGGTTTTGTCAATAACCAACTATTATCAGCTTTAACATGCTTTTGCCATGATTAAAGCAGAGAATACTTGTATTTACACTTTCCAATACATAAAATTGTATATATACTTTTCAATATACCAACTATTCTCTGCTTTAAATAATTTTCCCCACCAAATTTTTTTGTTTATAACTTTTTAATAAACAGTGACCGCCAGCTGAAACCTTCTGAAGGTCACTCAGGAGGGTGACCTTGACAACATATGTCAAGATCAAAGTCATCGGTGAGGTTTGACCTAATATGCATATTTACCGATAATAAATTTTTTTCGCCAGTGAAGAATAACAATTAAAGTAATTTAAATCGACCGTGACTGGCAATATATAACGTCTTTCCGATATGAACATTAAAAAACTGTGAGCCAACTTGGTTTGTCGGATTCACACAGCACATTTTCGGATCAATCGTCAAGACATTATTAATTTCGACCATGGGTTTTGGTCAGTTGATGTAATTTCTAAATTAAATAGTTTAAATTTTTATTGCGAAAAAATATCACCCCAGCCAGGGTTTGAACCTGGAACCTCCCTTATACCGTGCGGGTGTCGTGCCAATTCGACCACTGGGGCTGTGGTGATATTCATCGCAATAACAACTATAAGATGGAGCACACCGATTCTTCGGTCGACGGTGTATAATAAACAGAATAATAAATTGCAATATATAACGTCTTTCCGATATGAACATTAAAAAACTGTGAGCCAACTTGGTTTGTCGGATTCACACAGCACATTTTCGGATCAATCGTCAAGACATTATTAATTTCGACCATGGGTTTTGGTCAGTTGATGTAATTTCTAAATTAAATAGTTTAAATTTTTATTGCGAAAAAATATCACCCCAGCCAGGGTTTGAACCTGGAACCTCCCTTATACCGTGCGGGTGTCGTGCCAATTCGACCACTGGGGCTGTGGTGATATTCATCGCAATAACAACTATAAGATGGAGCACACCGATTCTTCGGTCGACGGTGTATAATAAACAGAATAATAAATTGCAATATATAACGTCTTTCCGATATGAACATTAAAAAACTGTGAGCCAACTTGGTTTGTCGGATTCACACAGCACATTTTCGGATCAATCGTCAAGACATTATTAATTTCGACCATGGGTTTTGGTCAGTTGATGTAATTTCTAAATTAAATAGTTTAAATTTTTATTGCGAAAAAATATCACCCCAGCCAGGGTTTGAACCTGGAACCTCCCGTATACCGTGCGGGTGTCGTGCCAATTCGACCACTGGGGCTGTGGTGATATTCATCGCAATAACAACTATAAGATGGAGCACACCGATTCTTCGGTCGACGGTGTATAATAAACAGAATAATAAATTTTGCTCCATCTTATAGTTGTTATTGCGATGAATATCACCACAGCCCCAGTGGTCGAATTGGCACGACACCCGCACGGTATACGGGAGGTTCCAGGTTCAAACCCTGGCTGGGGTGATATTTTTTCGCAATAAAAATTTAAACTATTTAATTTAGAAATTACATCAACTGACCAAAACCCTTGGTCGAAATTAATAATGTCTTGACGATTGATCCGAAAATGTGCTGTGTGAATCCGACAAACCAAGTTGGCTCACAGTTTTTTAATGTTCATATCGGAAAGACGTTATATATTGCCAGTCACGGTCGTTTTAAATTACTTTAATTGATATTTACCGATGTTTATGAAAAGACACCAACAAAACTAAAATATATCTCCGCAATACTTATTCAACAGCCCAGTGACATATATCTTAAAGTAACCAAAATCAAATAATATCTCTTGTCTACGTATAATCTTTATACTTTGTAATAATATTAACTATTTTGTTTAAAATATACTACAGACAAAAACACAATAAGAAGCCGAAATAAAATTGTAATACGCAGTAAACAATTGCAGATTGATATTACTTTCAGCATAAAAATATTGTTTGCATGAAACCTTTAAGGGGATCCTAAAGCCATCTGTATTACCGACTGAATTCTATATCTGACCTTGTATAGACAACGAGATAGACAAGGATAGACAAGGTTATAGGTTATATAATCTTTTGAAGATCTAAACTTTTTTAACGTCTAGTAACGGAACACCTAATAGCTTAGTCGATGAAACACATAGCCTAATCACTAACGCGTTAAATAAATTTTTAACTAGAAACAGACACCGAAACTACTTGGATAGGTATGTCTCAAGTGAGTTCACGAAGTGCAATAAATATTTATGTGACAACGATGATGTCTGTGTTACTAAGGCCGATAAAGGCCAAGTTAATGTTGTAATGGATAAGAAAGCTTATGTCGATCAAATGACAGTTCTACTCAGTGATGATACCACATACAAGAAATTAGAGAAGGATCCAATTAAAGCAATAACAAACAAGCTTAACTCTTTTATCAAATCGTGGTATAACAACGGCATCATCGATGAAAAAACGTACAACCATCTAAATTGCACTAACGGCAACCTCCCGAGATGTTACGGGCTGCCAAAAATTCATAAAACTTGATTTCCACTGCGTATCATTGTGTCCACGCTAGGTAGCCCTCTGTACAACATAGCTAGTTTCCTCCATAACATCTTGAACGACGCTATACCGAAGCCTGAGTCACACATTAAAGATAGCTGGTCTTTCGTGACTAAAATTAAAAATACGAAGATTAGCAAAGATGAGGTCCTCATCTCGCTCGATGTGACAGCGCTATTTACTAACATTCCCAAGGAATTGGTGTTAAAAGGTATAGAAAAAAGGTGGAACCACATCTCACGGATGACAGATCTTAACTTAGCACAATTTTTGCACGTCATCGATTTGATTTTATCCTGCACCAGTTTTTATTTTGAGGGCCAAGTTTACGAACAGATTTTTGGCAGCCACATGGGGTCACCCCTCTCGACTATCCTCGCGAATATTGTAATAAACGATCTTGAGACATACTGCTTAAAATTGTTGGATTTTGTAATCCCTTTCTTTGGAAGATACTTCGACGATGTCATCGCGATCTTTCCGAAATCAAGGGCCAATGACATACTACATGTTTTCAACAATTACCATCCTCGGCTAAAGTTCACATGCGAAATGGAGGAAAACAATTCAATCAATTTTTTAGATACGACAGTTATTCAAGATGGTGATACCTTACGAACGAATTGGTACACTAAACCCACCTTTTCGGGCCGTTATATTAACTATTACTCCAGCCATCCACAAAAGTATAAGTTGAACAAGATAGCAAACCCAGTTGACCACGCGATCCTACTGTCTGACCAACGATTCCACGCAAAAAACATTGAAAAAGTCAAAAGGATACTCTCGAATAATTGTTATCCTTCTCACGTTATTGAAAAACGCGTAAAAAATAGATTGAAGGAACTTAATAGCCGCAATTTGCCTAGTAAAGACAATACCCAAAATAGTATTGTAGGCAATACTAAGAAAAATTTCATTACCATTCCTTATGTCAAAGGCCTTAGCGAAAGAATACGCCGCATTTTGAATAATTGTGGTTTTTATACAGTGTAGGGGAGACCAGGGCGAATCGGTCCAGAGGGTGAATAGGTCAAATCAAATATCTCGGAACCTGTATATTGTGCGAACTCGCTATTAATATTGTAAACGCGTCTTATGGTACCCATGTGACCAACGGAGTTTCGGCAGGTTACCTGCCGTCTTATGATTTTTACGAGGGCAAACGTGTTTTCGGAAGGTGAAAGTGAAATTTTGTGCGCGTGGAAATTTTGTAATATCTGCAATAATATTTGCTCTCCAAATCTCCAGGTACGTGATTATAAAGAGCATGCTGAACACGAATCCAGTGTAGTTTTTTTATTATTGTTTATGTCTAATATTTCGTGGGCGATCAAACCTGAAACTTGTGTTGAGGGCTAATCGGTCAGTAGGCACTGCGGGTGGATTGGGCAGTCTCGTCAGTGTGGCGCGCCGGGCGCACGACTTCAGCTCACGGCGATGTTAGGTTAGATTTCCCTGTGTTATCCGTTGCACGTGCGTCATTGTCATTGCAGGGAAAGAATGGTACACACGTATCGTCGCAAAACGACTCCCGTCGACAAGGAGCAACTGAAGAATGCAGTTGTGGCGGTGAAGAGAGATAAAATGAGCGCTCATGCAGCCGCAAAACAGTTCGGTGTCCCGAGAACCACGTTGAACAGGTGGCTAAAGAAGAACCAGGATGAAATACAACACGTGGATGACGTGGTCGTACTACATGAAGGAGGCGCAACGGTGAGTACTTAACAATTATTAATTTTTAAAAGCATGCACTCTGCTCAGCAAAGTTGATATTCATGCAACGTCTTAATTTCAAATGTAGGTTATGAACGCGGAAAGTGAAAAAACTTTGGTGGAATACTTAGTACATTGCAACGATATGTACTTTGGGCTATCAGCGAAGGAAACCCGTGGTTTAGCCTTTGATTTTGCCAAACAATTGAATCTGAAGGTACCAGCATCGTGGGAAACCGCTCGCATGGCCGGTAAAGATTGGCTAAGCAGCTTTCTCAAACGACATCCAGTATTATCCATACGCAAACCAGAAGCGACAAGTTTAGCACGTGCCACCAGTTTCAATCGAACAAATGTGGAAAGGTTCTTCACGCTGCTGAGATCTCTGATGAATAAACATCATTTCCAGGTGTGTTAATTATATTATTAATTATAATATTAGATGAATAAATGTTGCAGTAACCGAACGTAAGAAGTTCTTCCCCCCCCCCCCCTCACTCTTAGCACGGACACATACACACGGGTCTAGATCGTGCCTACGGGCAGACAGCGTTACACAGTCGTTGCTGATAGATCGAGCTCCGAGCTCCCAAAATCGTACTGTATAAGAGTGACTGAATAAACGGCTTTGTGCATATCTCAGTGTGGCAGTTTGTGTCCTCCTTCCTATCGCTGGTTACAGCAATGGCGACGAGGATAAAAGAACAAATAAAATAAATGGATCCACTAGACAATGAATTATGGGAACAAATTAACACAGATATACAACGGCAACGAACTTCGTGGATCCAAGAATTATCCAAAGCCCAACTACAAAGTGTGTGCAACAAGTACAGCATAAAATTAGACAACCAAGAGACGATTGAACAACTAAGGATTCTTTTACGAGATTTTGTCAAAAAGACAAAAGAAAACCAAGACATTTCGGCGAACAGCGATAGGTCGGTGAAAAGTGAACGAAGCAAATCAAGAAAAATGGCAGCATGTGTCGGCGAAATAGAGACATATAAAAAAGGAGGCGATTGGAACGCTTTTTCAAGCCAATTAGACGCATATATCCTACTAAACGACATTCCAGAAGAAAAGAAAGGAGTGTTATTACTGACGAAGATATCTTCAGAGTTATTCGCAGAAATTAAAGCAACATGCGAATCACAAGACATTCTAAAAATTAAGTATGAAGATCTAAAAGCAATAATGAAGGACTTGTACGAACCAGGACAAAACGAATTCCTACAACGAGTGACCTTCAGAGACAGGAAACAACTTAATACTGAAACTATCCAGGAATTTATTATTGCGTTGAAAAGTCTGGCACAAAAATGCAAATTTTCTAAGACAGATTTAGAAAATAACCTTAAGGATCAAATAATCAACGGCGTCAGGGACGATCTAATTCGTTATGAATTATTGAAACAATCTAATAAATCATCCAAGGAATTCATAGAACTGGCAAAAACTGTAGAAACAGCAAGAGAGAAAGCACCGGGACACTCAACGAGTTTCAATTCAAGCCCGCAGCTAACAACGTCGGAATTCCACAAGATCGGAGCAGGCCGAAGGAACACACACAGTCAAGGATACCAAGGATATCAACGCGAGCGAAGTAAACAGCAGTGGACTCCAAACATCAACAAGCCAAGGAATTTGGAAGAACGCCGAGGACCGAACGACCCACGAAGAGCATGTTACTGTTGCGGTAAAGATAATCATATGAAATCTCAATGTACACTCCGAAATAAATTTTGTAGTGAATGCGGTACTCAAGGGCACATTTCCAGAATGTGTCGCAAAAACATTGGTAAACAAAATTTAAATAGTGCTTTAAAAAAAATCGAAGATACCGAGATTGAGATTTCAAATGAGATTCTCGAAAATAATGTAGAAGATACGAATGATTCGGGAGATGATAGCAGATACACAAGCGATTTTTACGTGATAAAGAATAATATAGAGACAGACGACGTACCCCCGCATTTTGAAAAGATAGTAGTGAACAATATTCCACTCGAGATGGAAGTAGATACTGGAGCTTTTGTTTCCGCGATTCCGATTAACACATATGAAAAATATTTTTCAAATATTCCGTTGAAAAAGCCACAAGTTATATTACGTTCATATGACCAGCAAATAATTGACACTAAAGGAGTAATAATAGTTTCGGTAAAGCGTAACGGTTTAATTCAAAATCAAACATTATACGTAGTGAATCGTGGAGGGAACCCAGTCATAGGCCGCGGTTGGTTAAATAAATTAGGCATGTGGCCGATGAAACTTGATAGTGTAGGACAAAAATTAAACGATACAAAATACGATGACAAATTAAAAACATTACAAATACAGTTTAAAAATGTTTTCGAACCTGGCATGGGAAAATTTACAAAAGGTTTTGTAAAACTTCAGCTTAAAGCGGATACGAGACCGAAATTCATGCAACCGTACAAAGTACCTTTATCATTAAAACCGAAAGTAGAAATGGAGTTAAAGCGGTTACAAAATAACTCGATTATCGAACCTATTGAATATAGTGAATGGGGAACACCAATAATCCCATTATTAAAAAAGGATGGAAGTATTCGAATAGTAGGTAATTTCAAAGTAACAGTGAACCCATTTCTGATCATCGATCACTTCCCACTGCCACGCATAGAAGACATTTTTTCAATTTTAGGAGGAGGTACTAAATATACGATAATAGATTTTTCTGAAGCATTTTTACAAATACCACTTGATAAGGAATCCCAAGAAATATTAGTAATTGTAACACATATAGGGTTATTTAAATGCCTTAGGATGATGTACGGTATCGCGACCGGACCTGGATCATTTCAGAGAATTCTAACAACACTGCTTGTTGGAATTCCGGGAGTGGCCATGTTGATCGACGATGTTGTTATTACAGCCGCTACGCTAGAAGAACATTTTAAACGATTGTATGAGGTTCTCAGGAGACTAAATGAAGCGGGATTTAAAATAAAAAAGGAAAAGTGTAAATTCTTCCAAGACGAAATTAATTATTTAGGATTTAAAATCAACAAAACGGGCATATACCCGATCAAAAAGAAAATTGAATGCGTACAAAAAGCTCCTAGACCAACGGATGTGTCGCAATTAAGAAGCTTTTTAGGGTCAATTAATTATTACAGCAGATTCTTGCCCCAGCTAGCTACAAAATTAAAACCTTTATACGAATGTTTAGAAAAAAATCATAAATTTGTATGGACTAACGAATGTGAACAATCTTTTCAAAAGATAAAAAATGACCTAACATCACAGCAACTATTAGTTCATTTTGACCCTAAAAAGCCGATAATATTAACATGCGATGCATCACCATACGGCGTTTCAGCGGTATTAGCACACAAATTTAAAGACATAGATCGCCCGATCCAGTATGCGAGTTGTACATTAAATCAAAGCGAACGTAATTACTCCCAACTGGATCGTGAAGGGTTGGCCATTATTTTCGGCGTGAAAAATTTTTATGAATTTTTAATAGGACACGAATTTACATTACAAACAGACAACGCAGCGTTATCGCGTATTCTACATCCGGAAAAATCAATCCCAACGATCGCAGCAGCGCGGTTACAACGTTGGGCGGCATTCTTAGCAGCCTTTAGATACAAAATAAAAAGTATAAAAAGCAAAGACAACTATGCCGACTGGTTAAGTCGAATGCCAATCACCACCATCAACAACATAAATAACAACAAATTCCCTATTCTAGAAGAAATCCCAGATGTCTATCTAAATTCAATAAAAACATATGACTTTGCTAGCTTAGATTGGAGACAAGTTCAAAAATTCACGCGCGAAGATAATACCTTATGTAAAGTAATAGCTTACTGCATGGATGGATGGCCGGAAAAAGAACCTAAAGATGAAAACATTAAAACCTTTTGGCAAAAAAGAGAAGCATTATCCGTTGAAAGTAATTGCGTTCTATGGGGCCATAGAATAGTCATACCGATAAAATTGCGGGATTTAGTCTTGAAAGAATTGCATTTCAGTCATTTCGGTATAAGCAGAATGAAGGCTTTAGCTCGCGGATTTGTGTGGTGGCCTCAACTAGACAACGATCTTGAACAAGTCACGCGGTCTTGTACGGCGTGTTTGCAAGCAAAAAAGAGACACTCCATGGGTATGGCCTACAACACCATGGCACAGAGTGCATGCTGACTTTTTAGGACCGATACATAATAAAATGATTCTTTTGATCATAGATAGCCACTCAAAGTGGCCTGAAGCCTTCATAATGCTCAATATGACCGAAAACGAAACACTTCAAAAATTCAAAGACCTATTCTCTCGTTACGGATACCCCGCACATTTGGTGACTGATAATTTTCAATCATTTGTCGGGTTTATGTTTCGCGATTTCATGAAAAAAATAGGTGTTAGACATAGCACGACTCCTCCCCATCAACCTGCCACAAACGGCGCGGCAGAAAATTTAGTCAATACCTTTAAACATAAAATAAAATGTATTATGAAAGATGGCCTCGATTTACAAGACGCAATTAGACAGTTTTTACTAGATTACCGCTCGATTCCCCATAGCGCTACTAATCAAACGCCTGCTAAATTATTCTTAGGGCGCGAGTTAAAAACAAGATTTTCTTTGTTACGCCCCCAAAATGCGGATGGAAACATATATGCGGCGCAAAACAGACAAATGCGTAACCATAGAGGTACACGAAGCGTCAATTTCGGAATAGGCGACACTGTTATGGTTACCGATTACAGAGGAGCGAAAATGACATGGACCAAAGCAAAAATTGTACGCGAATTAACCCCGGGAGTTACATATGCAGTCGAGATTTCTCCTGAAATCCTATGGAAAAGGCACAGTAATCAAATACGAGAATGTAATGCGACACTGGATAATGAACGAGAAATACCAGACAAAAATACTACGGACAAACAAAGCGACACGGAATCGAACACGGTACGCCGATCTGAGCGTTTACAGCTAAAGCAAAAGGAAAATAACAAAAAGAACAATTAAAACAGTAGAAAGAAAAAGATATTCATGTTTGCTTATTTTTCCCTGCGTTCGGATTTCATTTATGTTCTCTTTATTTCTTTCGTCTTTTTTTTCCCTCTCCCTTCTAAAAACATAACGCATTCATATCTGCATTTATTTTCCTTATGTTTTACACGTATATATATAGATATTTTTTTTTATTATAAGCGAGGGGAGAGTGCAGTAACCGAACGTAAGAAGTTCTTCCCCCCCCCCTCACTCTTAGCACGGACACATACACACGGGTCTAGATCGTGCCTACGGGCAGACAGCGTTACACAGTCGTCGCTGATAGATCGAGCTCCGAGCTCCCAAAATCGTACTGTATAAGAGTGACTGAATAAACGGCTTTGTGCATATCTCAGTGTGGCAGTTTGTGTCCTCCTTCCTATCGCTGGTTACAGCAAATGTTTTGGTCGAAAATAACGTTTCTCATCATTTCCAGGCTCACTGCATATGGAATATGGATGAGACGGGAGTAACAACCGTTCAGACACCGAATAGAGTCATCGGACGTCGAGGAGTGAAACAAATCGGGCGAGTGACTTCTGCGGAAAGAGGAACTCTCGTAACATTGGCGATGGCGGTGTCAGCAACCGGGCGTTCTCTACCTCCATTTTTTATTTTTCCTCGTAAAAAATTCAAACCACATTTCCTTAACGGCGGAACACCAGGCTGCACAGGTAAAGCGAATCCAAGTGGCTGGATGAACGCGGAGCATTTTGTCGAGTTTTTACAGTTTTTTCCAGTCCCATGTGCGTGCTTCCGTCGACGCCCCAGTTTTACTGATACTCGACAATCACGAATCACATTTGTCCATCGCTGGTCTCGAATTTTGTAAAGCGAATGGAATCGTTCTCCTATCATTACCGCCGCATTGCTCGCACAAAATGCAACCGCTGGATCGCACCGTGTATGGCCCGTTAAAGAAAAGTGTACACGCACAGTGCGATTACTGGATGACATCGAATCCTGGTAGAACAATGACGATATACGACATCCCCGGAATCGTGGCTAAAGCACTGCCACTCTCCATAACGCATCAGAATATTGTGTCCGGGTTTGAATGCACTGGAATTTCTCCATTCAACCCGGACATTTTCCAGGAATACGAATTTTTGCCGAGCAGCGTTACGGATAGGGAGATGCCTTCTACTTCCGCTCATCCCGAAAAAGCCAACCTCAACGCAGCCGACCCGGACACAGCCGATTCGGAGACAACCGAACCCGAAGCAGCCGACCAGAATGAATTCGACCCCTCGGCTTCTTCCATGTCTCGTCCTGGTGATACACAGAACTTGAGCGCGACGCTTCAAAGTATTCGAGCCTTTCCTAAGGCCGCTCCGAGGCAACAGACTCGTAAAGGACGAAAACGAAGAAAGACCGCCGTTCTTACTGACTCGCCTGAAATGATGGAATTGGCAGCTGAGCAGGCGGAGTCCATGCGGAAAAAAAAAGTAAAACCTACTACGAGAAAGACAACGTCAAAATCTACACCCGCCACTGCGCCGAGAAAGAGAGGCCGGCCAAGAAAAAATGCCACGCAATCAGAACCGCAGCCCTCGACGAGCAGTGGGCGTAAATCGAAATCAAGGAAGCAGCAGCGGTCGGATTCTGACGAGGACTTGGATACGTGCTGCGTGTGCTCAGAGAAGTTAACCCCAAGAAGAACATATACAAAAGAGTGCATTGCGTGCGAGCGTAGGGCACACAACACATGCGTGCGCTTGTCAGGATCTGTATTCTCGTGCCTAAATTGTTCTATGGAATAAAACAATTCTTTTTTAATAATATGTTCCGCATAAAGGTTTTTAAAAATAAATTTTCACATTTCTCTCTTAAAAAACATTTATTGAAATGTATCCTATCTTTTTCAGGATTAGATGTACGTATTTCTATTAAAAATGCAGTGTGACCGATCCGCCCTATGGGGGGGACCAATCCACCCTCCAATTTTTGAGATCTCAATTTTTCCACCGTTGTCGTTTTTGCTCTATACCGGTTAAACAAAGCGACGTACAAAAAAATTTTCTATATAAATTTTGTAGCTAAAGGTTCACTCTTTACAATAGTATACCACATTTAACTTAAATTATTTATTTTGTTATTAAAAATCGGCACCGAAAAAAAACTGACCGACTCGCCCGGGTCTCCCCTATACGGTTCCCAAAAAACTTGACTGCGTTATAAAGAAGGGGAAAGACAAGTTAGAACGCGCCAAACAGAACAATGTAGTCTATACAATTAATTGCGCTGACTGCGACGCCGCGTACATTGGTCAAACCAAAAGACATATTGAGACCCGAATTAAAGAGCACCAAGCGAACATAAGGAGGGATGTCAGTAGTCGCTCAGTTGTTAGCAACGACCGTGTATCACACAAACATGATTTCGATTGGTCGAATCCCGAGATCTTACACAGCGAGAAACAAACAAGAAAACGTGAGATCGCTGAGATGTTTTTCATCAAAAAAACCCGGGAAAAAAATTATATATAACTATATATAAACATATAAAATTATGTATAATTATATGAAAATATGTATTTTTTATATAATTTAATATAATTATATGTAAGTATATATATTTATATATAAGCATATATAATTTTGTATAAATCAGAAAATTTTAAAATATATATTTACATATTATTATATATAAATATATATTAAAATATGTAATTAAATAAAATATGTATTTTTCTATATAATTATATAAAATTATATCTGATTCCTCACGTAAAAATTATATACAATTTTATATAATTATATATATTAATATATTTTCATATAAATGAATATATAAATAAATATATAAATGAATATATTATATATAATTTTATATAATTTGTCACAGTTTTTTGCGCGCGGGCGCAAGCCGGATCAAAAGGGGACGGGAGAGAGTAAGGTGTCGGGCCTCTCGAATGGGTCCCTCGCACGAAATCTTTGACTCGCGAAACAAACTATTGGGCGCCAAACGCGGCAGATCGCGTCCACTAAATACAGCGATTCCCTAATTATTTGTCACGACAACTCGAGTGCTTCGATTCACAAAATTCGTCAAAACGCCATTAATGGCTCACGAAAGCTCAAACGTAATTATTCGTGCGAAGGCCGACCAGCTCGACCTAACGGCAGAGGGGCGGGGCAAGGCAGGGCAGCGCAAGAGGACGACGGGATAATGGCTAAATAATTCGCCACAAGTAGAATATAATAAAATAATGGATCGTTTATTGCTAGTATATGATAATGTAAATAGTGAGAACAGTTATTCAATAGTAATAGCGTTAAGGATACTATTTAAAGTGGTTCGTGGGATAATAACAAGTTTGAGTGAGGCAATTGCCCCGCATATCGAACTGTAATCAAATTCGTTTACAAAAACTAAAGAAGGAAAAGGTGAATAATAAAGCGAAGTAATGACAGACCCGAATATAAATTGAAACAATCTCGGAACGCGAGTAATGCGCGACAACGAGTAGCGCAAAATTAAGCAAATAACTGACAGAATCTAACGTAATCAATAATCAACCGAACTATCCTAATTCCTGGGTCATTACAAAACAAATAAACGACGCTAAGGGATGAGATCCCAATTAATATTTGCGACACCTCCTTGCATTCAACACGTAAACTCTATGGACCAGACAAATAATAAAGCAAAGGATCGGCGATCAAGTATAATTTTCGGCGCGCGCGAACGGAGCGCGGTAATTTATTCGCGCAAGATCGTAACTCGCTAACGAAACAGATAATAACGCGGGAATCACAATAAATCGCTATCAATCAGACTCGGAGATTCAACTCCGTTCTATTTTGTTCTGTCGTCAGTGGTTTTTACGCCGCTCGAGCGCGAACTCGTCGCACGCGCGCCGCAATTAACGGGCGCAATAGAGCATGCAAATCAGAAAAAGATTCCACGACTTAGGGTAACGCAGGAAACATAATTTCCCAATAACGCGAATAATAGTCGGAAATAACACACAGAATGAGCCAACGGCAGCGCAAATAAGCGCCAAGTAATATTCCGACATAAACAACCACGCGAAATAATATTCGGACGCGAATCTAATACGCAAGAATATCGGACGCGAATAATGGCGCAACACAAATACGCAGCAGCGAGGAACGCAAGATACTAGCGAAACGATACAAATAGTAACGCGGAAGAATATCGCCAATAATAACGCGAAGGAAGATCGCAAATAATAACGCGAAAGAAGATCGCGAAATACGATCGCAAACAATAACGCCAAATAATTACAACTAATAACGCGAAATCCTATTACGAATAATAACGCCGAATAATATCGCAAATCGTAACGCAAACTAATACTTAAAACTAAAGCAACGCGAAAATAATACGCGGCGACAAACACGCAAAAACGCGCGGAACTCGGGCACGACGTGACTCGCACGCCGGGGCGCGGCGGCGGAGACGCGAACGCGAACGCGGACGCGACTCGGGACGGCACGACGCCATCAAGAACGCAAAAGGGGTCAAATTCTAAACGAAACGTGAGCAGCTACGCCCACGTCACCCTCTGCGCGCACTCAGGGTCGGTCGTAAGGACGCCGAACTCCACACGGTACGTGAGCAGCTACGCTAACATCACCCTCTACACGAATCTAAAATCGCACGCCACACACGAACTCTAATACGCGGCCACTCTCGTATGCCGTCCGCGCGAACACGATATCTCGCCCTTCGGCCCCGCCGAGGGCCGCCGCACACGCCCGCAATCTCGATCTCCAGAAGGCCGTTACGCGACGACGAATCCGCGACACCCTAACAACGCACTAATCGAGCTCGCGCGATCGCCAGGGGGCCCTCCACGCTCGATGCCAATCGCTACCGCGAAATCACTAATTACGTGCTACGCCGTGCACGGCGAGCGAACACCAATATTCACCAAAACGCGAGTCGGCAACGAAACGCGAACGCGGCCCGACGGCTTTCCCGTGGCTGTACACAATATTTCACAGTTTGACAACCTCACCGGCACGCTGTCAGGCTCCTCCGATGTTGCCTTCCCCAGGGCGCGGGAACGGGTCAAACCTCCGACTGGGTTTCTCGCGGCAACGAACTCGTACAACTTGGTCGCAAATAGCGCGCACTAGCGAGGACGTCTTACCGCAGCGAGAGGGCGAGCCGAAAGAGATCGTCTCGGCGACCGCTCGATGGCGGATCGACGTCGCGTTCCACCTAGGGGGTGCGTACGTCTTTCGGCGCGATAACGCGGGCCAATGGGGAGGCGGACTCGTGATTACGTCGCGGTACTTCGCGCGACGCCGTATCGGAAAATCCCTTGCCAGACGCCTTGCGGCCCCGCGAGGACTTCTCGGCAGCTTGAATGACCGCTCGGGGTCAGGTGTTCCGATCAGCTGATCGGCATCTCCGCCGCGGGGACGTCCCTCCCCGTGACTTTCGGGCCAGTGTCGTGGCCGAATCGTTGTTGCCCCGTACTTTCTTCAGAGAGGGAACGGGAAGGTATAGGTAAATACCCGATTCAGGCTAGAGTATTTATTCGACTGACTGATACAGCTAAGTGTCGGCTTTCGCTCCAGCTCTCCCCACTCTCTGCACTCTCCCATCTGCGCTCTCACACATGTACATACACCACACTCCTTCCTTCTTAAATTTAACTCGGCTTTACAATCTTCTCGTTGTCTGCTTACAATGTTCCTTACAATTTCGGAGTTCTAAGTCTCGTTGATCGCCGCAAAGGTACCTTGTCGTTTGTTTCTTGTCCCGGCTCGTCCTCTCGGACTCTCTCAGTCTGTTTAGGTCCCTTCACTATTTGGTCTACGTGTCGCTTTACTATTAGTCCTGAATCTAATCTAATCTCGTACGTCACCGGTCCTAATTTTTTTATAATCTCGGCTTTTACCCATCGCGGTGCGTTCTTACTGAAATCTTTTGCCCATACTTCCTCTTTTTCTTGAAATTTTACTACTCTCTTTCCTCCCGTGTTTCGTGTTTGATTATTCTGCTCGAGTTCTACTTTTTTCCCTACATCGGGGCGTAATAGGTCAAATCTGGTTCTCAGTTCGCGGCCTAGCATTAATTTTGTCGGTGACTCGCCTGTTGTGCAATGTTTCATTGACCGGTAGTCAAATAAGATTCTGTCTATTGCCGTTTGGACTGATTCTCCCGTTTTTAAAAATATCTTTAGCTTCCTCTTAAACGTCTTAACAAAATTTTCGGCGGCGCCGTTCGTCGCCGGATGTTTTACTGCCGAGAAGGTGTGTATTACTCCTAATTTTTTTAGAAACTCGCTAAACTCCGCACTCGTATATTGCGGTCCGTTGTCACTAACTATTTGGGAAGGAAGCCCGAAGCGTGAAAACAGATTCCTGAAGACCTTTATTGTGGCTTCTGTTGTTGTTGATTTTATTAGGAATACTTCCGGCCATTTCGTTCTCGCATCTATTAACAATAAAAAATTATGATTTTTGTATGGTCCGATGAAATTGGTATGCACCCTGTGCCATGGTTTCTCCGGCCATTTCCATGGGTTTAGTTCTACCTTAGGTGGATCGTCTCTAAACTCTACGCAATGGTGGCATGTTCGCGCCACGTTCTCAATATCGCTATCAATCTTTGGCCACCAGAAAAACGAACGTGCAACCGCTTTCATCTTTACTACGCCCGAATGTGTTGCGTGCAACTCTTTGATTACTAGGTCTTTCAATTTTTCCTGAATAACTACCCGATTACCCCACATAATACAATCTTGTTCTATGGTTAATTCATCTTTTCGTGTTTCAAACGGTCGTAATATTTCTGGAATTGTTTTTTGCTTCGGCCACCCCCCGTATATACCTCGTAACTTGAGCTAATATTGTGTCTTTTCTCGTCTGTCTCGCGACGATTTTGTCGTTAAAACAGGCAAATGATCCCTGCTCTACAAGGTTTAAGTGCGTAAATTCTTTCTCCGAATCTGATTCTTTTTTCGTTGTTGGTGTTGGGAGTCTTGAAAGCCCATCCGCGCTGTTGTTCTCCGAACGTACGTATACAATGTCGTATTCAAACGCGTTTAGAAAACTTGCGTATCTCTGCAGTCTACGTGCTGCCATAACCGGTATGCCTTTTTTTGGGCCGAAGATTCGCACCAGCGGTTGGTGGTCCGTTTTTAACACGAATTTTTGCCCATACAAATAGTCGTAAAATTTTGTTACGCCGAACACGATCGCGCGGGCCTCCTTGTCGATTGGTGCGTAGTTGCGCTCGCTCGTCGACAATGTTTCGATGCATATGCTATCGGCCGTTTACCTTCTGGAGTTACATGTGCAAGTATCGCCGAGATGCCGTAGTCTGATGCATCGCACGTTAAACTTATTTTTTATTTGGGTTGTAATTTATAAGTACTTCGGTTGATTTTAATTCTTGTTTGGCTGTCTCAAAGGCTTTTTGACATGTGTCCGTCCAGTGGAATTTATTCTTTTTTAAACTGTCGTATACTGGATACAGTTTCGTGGCCCGATCCTTGATAAATTTCGCGTAGAAATTTAACATTCCCAAGAAGGCTTGCAATTCGTTTTTTGTTGTTGGTGCCGGTGCTTTATCTATTACGTCTACTCGGTCGCGCGGTGCGTGTACCCCGTGTTCGTCTATTTCCACGCTCACATATCGGATTTTACGGACTAATAGTTCACATTTTTTCTTTTTTAATTTTAACCCGCATTCGTTCAATTTATCAAGGACTTGGCTCGTTCTCTGTACGATTTCTTCCAGCGTTTTGCCTACAACAACTACGTCATCGAGGAATACACTTACACCTGGCATTCCTGCAAAGATCTGCTCCATTTGTCTTTGGAAGAATCCCGGTGCCGATGCTATGCCGTACGGTAACTTATTCGGTTGGAATGGACCTCTATGTGTACTTATCGTTAGTATTTGTTTTGATTCCTCGCTCACCGGTACCTGCGCGTATGCCTCTTTAAGGTCTATTTTCGAAAAGAAAACTCCCCCTTGTAAATTCGCGATGAGGTGTTCAATCCGGGGTATTGGGTGTCTATCAATTAGCAATTTCGGGTTGACGATTACCTTGTAATCGCCGCATATTCTTAGACTGCCATCGTTTTTTACAACCGGTACGATTGGCGTCCCCCATTCGCTAGTTTCTACTGGTGAGAGAACTCCCTCTTTAACTAATCTATCAATTTCTGCGCCTACTTTGTCCTTTAACGCTAAAGGTAGTGTTCTCAGTTTTAAGTACGTTGGTGCTACTCCGTCCTTCATTCTGATCACGAATTTTGATTTCGTATACCTCCCTAGTCCCGGCGAAAATAAACTTGAATACTTGTTGAAGGTCTGCTCTACCGTTCTTTGAATTGTCCCCTCTTCTTTCGTCTGCTGTTTCATTTGTTTTAATTCTGTTATTTTTTGTTCCGACTGCTCTATCCCTAGAGGCCACAACCCTAATTTATATAACCAATCGCGTCCGAGTAGGGGTTTTCCGGTCTTCCCCATCACGTATAGTTTTCCCGTCGTTTTAATTTTTCCGTATTTCACGCTTATATCTCTTAACATTCCTATCGGTTCGCTCTCCTCACCCCCGTAGTAACTTAGCGTTGTATCCGAGCCGACTAATGGTATCCCCGCAAAATTATTCTTATACTCCCTTTCGCTTATTAATGAGACCTATCCGCGCCGCCGTCGACCTCCATGTTCAACCCTCGCCCCTCTACCTTAACTCATAGAAATTGTGGTTTTACTTTAATTCAATTACATTTACTCGATTTCCCTTTAACCGAAAACAAGTCTGCGTACCATTCTGACTCCGACTCGGACTCGCTCGATTCTTTGCTTTGCTGCATTTTCTTGACCGGCTTTTTCCCGTGTTGCGTCTGCTCCTTGCAATTGGCTTGTAGGTGTCCCCGTGCTCCGCACCCGTGGCAGGTCCAGTCTCGGTACCAACAGTCGTCCCTCACGTGACCTGGTTTCCACAGCAGAAGCATCGCGATCTTGTCGTAGGCCCCCTTGACGGCCTTGACGTCGATGGGCGGTATTGTTGATTGTGCCGTGTTGGTGAGCGTGGCTGTCTATAACGCTTCGTACGCACATTCCTCGGATTTCCTCGCTGTCCCCCGTGGTTCCTACCGTGTGTTTGTAAACGGTCGATTTCCGCTTTCTCTTCCTTGTTAGAGTTGTTATTCTCTTCTTCGGCTTCAACCTTGAATTTATCTGCCGCCTTTTGTGCTTCTTCGATGGCCGTTGCCGTCTCAATCGCTGAGTCAAGCGTGAGTGTCGTAATTCGGAATAGGGCGATTTTAATATCTTTATCTCGGACTCCACTAAGCAATTGGTCCTTTATCGCTTCATCTTCCGATGCGAATTTACATTCGGTCGCTAGGTTGCGTAGTATGGCCACGTATTGTGTCACTGATTCCTTCTCTGCTTGTATCCGTTCCCGGAACCTTGATCTAAGCACTGTCACATTGACTTTTGGTTTTACGTATTCATTCACCTTTTTTATGATTTCCGCTAATGTTACGTCTTTCGGTTTTGCTGGTGCGCATACTTTTCGTACCACCGCATATGCCTCTGCGTCGATTTTCGTCAGAAAGATTGCCCTCTGCTTATTCGCATCTGTTATGCCTTTTGCTTCGAAATAAAATTCTATTCGTTCCACGAATTGTTCCCAATCGTCAACTCCAATTTTAAAATCGAGCTGCGTTGAGTATTCCATTTCTGGCTCGTCTTCGTACGATTTCTTCTCCTTGTCGGCCTCTTGTTCGGCCTGTACCGCTATTCTTAATATTCGGCGTAATTCGTCCAACTTGCTGACTTCGTTTGCCGGGATTTTTCTGCTCCGTAGCTCCGTGAGGATTTCTTCCTTACGTAGCTTATGTATCCAGGCCAGTCCGCTTTTCGTCTCGTCTGTATTCGCCATTCACCTTTACACGTGTTCGTAATTCTTTATTTTTATCCTTGTCGCCATTTGCCCCGTACTTTCTTCAGAGCGGGAACGGGAAGGTATAGGTAAATACCCGATTTAGGCTAGAGTATTTATTCGACTGACTGATACAGCTAAGTGTTGGCTTTCGCTCCAGCTCTCCCCACTCTCTGCACTCTCCCATCCGCGCTCTCACACATGTACATACATCACAGTTGTCGTCGCCGTAAGACGATGTAGTAGTGGTGTTGGGTCGTTCCGCCCCCCGCGTACGGATTGCCTTCGGGCCGCTCCTGTCTCGCGTCCCAGTATCATGCTGTCGACGACTCCCTCGCGCTCCTCTCAGCGTGGCCCGCGACGATCCCTGAGCGCTGTATCTCCGCAGTCTCGGAGCGTCCTTCGCCCCTTGTCTCGTTCCCTCTCCCATTGTTGTCGATGTTCTCGATGCTGCCGCCGGTGAGGTTCTCGCCGAGGAATCCCGGCGAGACGCCGCGATTACAAAATAAAAATAAAAAGAACAAAAAAAAGAATTAATACGCAATTGTCTAAATATTAGGCCCCCTGGAGATTTCGCGCCACTCTTCCGGCTCGCCCCCGAGCGCGAATCCGCGCCCCGTGGCGGTGGCGGGACGCTGCGACGTGCAGCGGAGCTGCCACGTCACAAATTATATATATTAATATATTTTTATATAAATGAATATGGAATTTTTCTAAATATAGTAAATCCTAAAATATATAAATTTATCAATACAAAGGAAATAGCCATACGGTCCAAGCTTAGATCTTAGGCAGCTCAATATAATTATTTTCTATATGTATTAATACGCGTATTCTTGACCGGTTATTGCGATAAATATTACCACATGCCCCGGTAGTCGAATTGGTTAAGACGCCCGAACGGAATGCGGGAGATTCCAGGTTCGAACCCTGGCTGGGGTAATATTTTTCGCAATAAGTTTTTACAGTGATTTTAATATTAAATCGATATCGATTTAATTAGGGAAGGGAGAGGGAATTTCTAATGTTCTAACAATAACTGTGTTTTAAGTCCGACAAATAATCGGCGCGCAGTTTAATATGTTGGAAAATACGCGTATTAATACATATAGAAAATAATTATATTGAGCTGCCTAAGATCTAAGCTTGGACCGTATGGCTATTTCCTTTGTATTGATTTATATCTTAACGGTCTTAACATATATTGTTTATTCACGTCGCCTGAGAAAGACGTTCAAATTATTGTTATCCGGTTATTGCGATAAATATTACCACATGCCCCGGTAGTCGAATTGGTTAAGACGCCCGAACGGAATGCGGGAGATTCCAGGTTCGAACCCTGGCTGGGGTAATATTTTTCGCAATAAGTTTTTACAGTGATTTTAATATTAAATCAATATCGATTTAATTAGGGAAGGGAGAGGGAATTTCTAATTTTCTAACAATAACTGTGTTTTAAGTCCGACAAATAATCGGCGCGCAGTTTAATATGTTGGAAAATACGCGTATTAATACATATAGAAAATAATTATATTGAGCTGCCTAAGATCTAAGCTTGGACCGTATGGCTATTTCCTTTTTTATTGATTTATATCTTAACGGTCTTAACATATATTGTTTATTCACGTCGCCTGAGAAAGACGTTCAAATTATTGTTATCCGGTTATTGCGATAAATGTTACCACATGCCCCGGTAGTCGAATTGGTTAAGACGCCCGAACGGAATGCGGGAGATTCCAGGTTCGAACCCTGGCTGGGGTAATATTTTTCGCAATAAGTTTTTACAGTGATTTTAATATTAAATCGATATCGATTTAATTAGGGAAGGGAGAGGGAATTTCTAATGTTCTAACAATAACTGTGTTTTAAGTCCGACAAATAATCGGCGCGCAGTTTAATATGTTGGAAAATACGCGTATTAATACATATAGAAAATAATTATATTGAGCTGCCTAAGATCTAAGCTTGGACCGTATGGCTATTTCCTTTGTATTGATTTATATCTTAACGGTCTTAACATATATTGTATATAAATTTATATAATTATATTATATATAAAAAGCTTTTATCTTCGTAGATTATATATGATTATATATGTTTATATATAATTATATATAATCATATATAAACACATATTACATTTTTAATTTCGGATTATCCGATAGATGGTATCCGATGGGATCTGTTTCTCGTATTTAAAATTTGACGAACAATGGTATAAGAACGGTATCAAGAGACACGGCACTCACGGCAGTATCTCGCGCCAAGTGATATAAATCAACTAACTTTTGTATCAGATGTATGATTGTGGAGTCCACTCTTATAAGAAAGTGGCACACTTTATTTAAAAATTAAAAATTTTCTGCAGTGGATGCGCAAAATTTTACGAAATTATGTATGATTATATACAATCATATAAAAATTTGAAGAATTATATATTTTTATATATAATCAGATAAAATTATATTGTTCCAAATTTGACATATAATTATATATAATTATATATAATTATATATGATCATTTATATATAATTTTATATGATTATATATAATTTTTTTTTCCCGGGAACATAACAATACAATTAATCTACAGAGGAATACTGACAACTTGCCTGGGTCGTATGACATTGTAATTAGAGCCACATAACCGATCAGTACAACGTTAACCGGCGAGCGATGCTGACATGATTCCTTAACTCGCATTTCTTAGACCGTTTTAACATACATATGACGCACAAAGACCTGTAAGTTTACTTTATTTAATTGCGCCTTTCAACGATCTATAACTTTTTCTCTTTTTTCATTATAGGTTTTTGACTTTTGGCTTGCTGGCACAATGCCACAATCAAGATTTGGTACAAACAGCGTTTATATGTAAATGATATACACTTGATAAGGGCCAAAACCCATGGCCGAAACGTCATGTACGTGAAATCACACAATAAATTGCCAGTTAGTGTCGATTTAATCTACTCCTGTATTTATTCACTGGCGAAAAAATTCATCCTTGCTAAACTTTTTTGTTATATGTCTGAGCCTAATTCTGAGAACGGTATGTTATTTCTTCATGTTATCCGCTGTTAAGGTGGGTCTCATTTTATAACAACATTTTGTAGAATGTTTATACGAAGCAAATGTTGTCATGAGTTGACGTTTCGAATAGGTAACAAAAATCTGCATTTCTGAAATTATTTTCGTTCTCAGCACAAAATCGTTCGACGTTGACAGCATTAGTGCATATACTTTAACTTTGGAAAAGGATTTTTCATTCTGTAAAGCCAATAAAAAGATTAGTGCTTCAAAAGAAAATCGGTAATACAGACGGGTTTACGACCTCCTTAAAGAGAATTTATTAAAGTAATAGTGTTCGTCAATTTATTCAATTGAAATTAGATATTTTCGAAATATTACGAAAAGCTATTCCAATGTATCTTGCTAAAAAAAATGCAGTTTTTCTGCACAAAAATTTAAAGAGAGATCATAAACGATTACCTCTTAAATTATCTAATTGGAAACTATCGTGTTAGGCAATAGAATACTTGTTCACACACGGTGAGGAAATCCTCCGGATAAATAATTGGAGCACACTTATAACTGACAGATACTTTATTATACAGGGTGTCCCGAAATTCGCGAATCAAAATACCATAGCAATAAAGTTCTCGAAAAAATAAATTTAAAACGTATTTGCCACTTTTCGTTACTGGCAGTAGTTTCTGAGATAAAAAGGTTTAAAACGTGGCCAATTACAGATTACGATTAAACGGAAGCCTTGTCCGTGAGTCGCGCGTTAATAGTGTTAGTGACCGCGAACTTCACGCTCTCACAGGTATTAGACAAAAGATTGTTTGCGTGACATCCGTATAATACCGCGTGTTGCGTGTAATATTTGTTGCGAATTAGATGATGCTGTTAATAAACAACGTGTGTTTAAGCATAAATTTATCTTATTTATTACGTATTGAATATGATAAATTTATAATTCATCAGAATTATATCGCTACTAATTTGTGTATTACAATATCAATAAAAAAATTCCCGAAAAAATTATATGTAAAAACATAAAATAAATTTAGAATTAATATTTTGTCTAGACATACTAATTTAATTCTGCAATTATGTGCTTAATAACTATAGCTTAATAATATTCGATGAATTATAAGTATGTCTAGACATAATAATAATTTCTTTTCTTTGAATATTAATTTAATTTGGTAGAATTTTTACGATGATATTAATAGCAAAATGGCGTGCCATACATATTAATTTTTAAATGCAATTCTTAGCTTCTTCATGTATAATTAAAAAATAAAACAAAGAATAAAACGAGAATAAAACGAAACATTAATCCTATTGCTAAATTAATTTTACATAAGTAAAATAAACTAAGTAAACTAAGAGTTTACTACTTTTAAAATATAATACTACCGTGTAATCTTTTATAATTTAATAATGTAATATCCTTTAATTGAAAATTAAATTTTGTAAATTATGACTTTTTCAATTAACAATTGTTGTTTAAATTTTTAGTACATAATTGGGCCAAAATTCAATCAATTAATTCAAAAGTAAGTCACTAGCTGTAATGAAAAATAAAATTACTTTACCTTAAAATTCGCATAGTTATAAATCAGTATGCACGTAAGTAGTAATATGTATGTATGAGTAGTAATATAACGTAAGTAATAATGTATAACCGCTACATTTTTGAGAGGATGAATGAATGAATGATAAGAAAGAAATAATCAAATAAATGTTTCGATATAATTAAAGACTAAAGAGAATGAAGGAATAGATGTATAAAATTAAAAAGATTAGAATTATTGTAAAGAAATACTGATTCGTATGTATGCCACTTAATTGCAATTATTTAACTCTTATTCATATTTCTTATTGATATTGTGATACACAAATTAGTAGCGATATAATTCTGATGAATTATAAATTTATCTTATTCATTACGTAATGAATAAAATAAATTTATGCTTAATCACACGTTGTTTATTAACAGCATCATCTAATTCGCAACAAATATTACACGCAACACGCGGTATTATACGGACGTCACGCAAACAATCTTTTGTCTAATGCCTGTGAGAGCGTGAAGTGCGCGGTCACTAACACTATTAACGCGCGACTCACGGACAGGTTTCCCTTTTAATCGTAATCTGTAATTGGCCACGTTTAAACCTTTTTATCTCAGAAACTACTGCTCGGAATGAAAAGTGGCAAATACGTTTTAAATTTATTTTTTCGAGAATTTTATTGCTATGGTATTTTGATTCGCGAATTTCGGGACACCCTGTATAATAACTGAATACAATACTCAAGGCTTGAGTGTATTCCGAGAAACTTCGATTCTGCAGTTATAGAGAACAGTCGGGAATTACTCTTTCCTCGACGAGGCACGAAGCAGTTATAACGAAAGTAACGAATTACGTACGGAAAGGTATGTGTTATACATGGAGGGGGAATCGCGTTTACGACTGCTCGACAGATGCTGACACCTACTCCAAGTTATTGAATTGTGTCGATACGCGATAGATTAGAATTAGAATCTCTAACATACCGCCCGACTCGTAGCCATGCGGTAAGAAACAAACTATCTTATAACTTAGTCTACACTTACCTAATCTTGACTAAAAAAAAATGCTAAAATGCTTCATAGAAAGTAAATTACAGTGCTAGATTCAGATTAATGAATAATGTAATGATGAATTAAATTATAATATTCAGACAAGCTCCAAAATAGGAATATGGTGATACCGCCCGACATGCGACAATTATTTCAGTGTCTTGCTGTCAACAGAATCAATAGAAGTCTACAAAGTTGAGTTATAGGTCGTTTAGTTGCATGAGTGATGGTCTTCACCTCAGCAACTCTCACGCGTTCATCGACATCAGAAAACACTGCAATAATTACTATGACTAAATTGTTGACTCTTAAATTAGATTAATCCTTTCGCCATTTGTATCTTTGCTGCAAGGTATGCAAATAGTTCTTAGACCATATACGCTAGAATTGTTTGAGCCTGCGTCGTACACGCTGCCAACGACTAAGACGTGATTCTTTATAATCCAGAGGGGACTCTTCAGGAACCGTTATTAGCGGTCCACCTATTAGGAAGTGACCAGTAGTAAGTAAGGTTGTGACCGGACTTTTGATTTATGCCGACACAGATTTACCTTGTAGATGTTCACGGTCGCCACCTCGTTTCACCTAGCCAACAAGGAAAGTAGTTATCTGAGCCCAGGATACGTTGTATGACCCCGGATACGCTCGAGCAATCTCGATCTTTTATTGCGTCTGCCAACGATGTCGTCCCGTAAAAGACGAATTTCGGTTATATTATAGGATGCGGAATCACGAGAGGATATTTTCTCGAAAGAAATTTGAAACATGGTGGATCGAGCGTTTTTACTGTCTCACCCGAGATATCACCAGGAAAATCTTTGTAAGGTAATCCACATTCTGTTGGCTAATGGTTGTCCCTTAGATTTCATTTTTAAGCACGTAAGAACCAGGCTTTTTAAACTAATTGACGAGCAGCACAGAACGGGGGTGATGGATTCTCACGTTTCCGAATTAAAGAATGGAGAGGGAGATTGCTTCTTTGTTATCCCTTATATTGACAGGATTTCTAATGGCTTATGCAACACGATTAAAAAATTTAACCTCCGCACTGCCTATGTGGGCTTGAATAAACTCAACCGTATAATCAAACCACACAAAGACTTATTATCGAATAGTGCACAAAGTGGAGTTGTTTATAAGATCTGTTGCCAGGATTGTAATGCTTCGTACGTCGGCCAAACAAAAAGGCAATTGGGAACTCGCATGAAAGAACATTTCAACCAGCTAAGTGGAAAAGGGAGGGAACTGTCCGTGGTGTCCCAGCATCGACTGGAGGGACATGAATTTGATTGGGGCGGGGCCATAATTCTGGATAGGGAGAGATCTTATGTTAGGAGAAGCATCTCGGAGATGTTTCATATTAAGCGCCAAATTAATGGTATTAATTTGCAAACAGACACGGTGGGATTAAGCGGGAGCTATTTACCGATCATCGAGAGACTCTCTCATATGTAATTGTGCCCTCTATTGTTTATGTATTCAAGCGTTGGGCGGTATGGGGATGTTTCATGATCTTTATTATTAGAAGTTTGGCGCTCGTGCCGTAAGGACATACGTTATTTTCTGCGAAATAAGTCAATCTATTTCTGTATGACGATGTCCGTTATGTATATTCGATGTGACTGTCAGGTAACACTGCACTTTTATTCAGTGTATGGTTTAGAATTTATGTTAAGTTCATGTTAATTTAAATTTTTCTTTCCTCTTTTGAAGGCAACGGTCACATCGTGTATCGACATCTTTTGCTTGCGATTCGACTGACGGAACTCGGCCATGCGGATTTCACGACCTTTTAATTCTTGACGAGGATGTAACCGAGATTTTGTACCGCATGTATTAATTTTTATATTTTTGTTGCGCTGAGGAGGGTCCAAACCAAGGACCGAAACGTTCGCGCTTATTGTATGTAAGAAATACATTTTTATTTGTCGCTTTAAGATCGGCGTTTTTGGCTCTCATTTGCCTTGTCATTATCAATTTCGAAAGAAATTTTTATTCGAGGACCCGCACTTCCTCGCAGATGTTACAAAGGTGTTACAATAGCTCGCGGATACGAACTACGCAATAACGGACCACGCCCAAGATGGCGGAAAGACGCTACGCCGCGCTATTTTTTAATCGACGGATACGCACAAAATACGCACTTCCGCTTTCGTAAGACGCTTCACGACGCACGCCTGTATTGTGCACTTTCGTAACGCGCGATGTTAATCACGCCCAAGATGTCGGAAGAACGCTACGCCGCGCTATCTTCTAATCAACGGGTACGTACAAAATATGCACTTCTGTCAACGTACGATGCTTCACGACGCACGTCTTTACTTGTGCACGCACTTTCTTAACGCGCGATGTTACTCTGATAACGCGAAGGCACGCGGAAGATGCATGACGCAATCACGCAACTAATTACGCAACGCGCCAAAGTTACCTTGGTCACGCAAAGGCACGCGGAATATACACCCTGGTTATGCAAAGGCACGCGGAATATACGCCCTGGTTACGCGAAGGCACGCGAAGGTTTACCCTGGTGCCGCGTGGGTACGCGGGACTTCGTCGTGGTCGTCGTATCTCTAGTCGCGAACTCGGACACGCAAGATGTTAATGCTCGGACGGCTGCTCGTTGAAAGACCTCGATGTTCTTCTTTTTCTTCTTCTTTTTAAACCCCTGTGGATATCTGGATCCAGATGGAGCCATAGTACCATGCTTGCAAACAAGATATAACGGGGGACTCTCCGGGGAGAGAGGCGCCCTCTTGTAGAAATTCAAACAATGACGAAATCACTTTCAATTTTTTAAGTCGGTAGTTAAATATCATAAGAGCTCCATAACAAAGAAAGCACGATAAATCAAATAATAACGATACTAATAAAACAAAGCAAAAGATAGCCTTAACTATTCTTCTCTAAATAATGTATTAATACTCTCTTTTTCCTTCATGCATAAATAACTCGATCAAAAACAATTTTATTTTTATATATTTATATAATAAAGCCGCATGAGCAGCGAAACGTTCACGAAATACTCTCTCCTTACTTCATACATGAATAACTTGATCAACAACCATTCTATTTGAATGTTTAAATATAATAGAGCCGCATAAGCAGCGAAATGATCGTGAAAACTATTTATAACATGAGCACGATCAAAACATATGACCCGCATTCCGAACCTCCCCTCCCCAGGCGGCGAATCACAAGGAAGCTCAAGAGACGGGCCAATCCCGATAAACATATCAAACGCTCGAAACATCCAAAAGGTTCGACGAAAACAACTCGGAATATAGAACCAATACAAAAGGTTCTACGAAAACATCCAGACAAAGAGGAGATACTGCATACCAAACGAAGACAAAAGACACAAAAGTAAACACGCCAACAAAAATTCAAAATTATAATGGAATAACGTCGTAGCGATATAATAAAGGACTATATATAAAAAACGAAAAGAACATAGAGACTCCGTAGGTTGACATATAAATTATAAACTAAAAATACAAAATAAAAATAAAAAGGAAAAACATGAAAAATATACAAAATAAGAAAACGCATAATAATAAACTTTAAATTAAACTAACTAAATATCCACATCAAAATATAGGATAGTAGAAGTATATCTGGCAAATTTCAGTAGGAATAATCTAAATAGGGAAGAAAAACATATGAAAAATATAGAAAATAAGGAAACGCAAAATAAGCTTAAATTTAACTAGCTAAATAATCAAAACTAAATATAGAAATAGTAGAGGTATATTTGGCAAATTACAGAAGAAAGAAAAATTAATGAATCCAAAGGATAAACAAGGACGTTAAAAAAGTATACAAGCTCACAAATATATATCAGTGATGCACATATTTGCATATTAACACAACAGGAAGATAAATTACATATACATATAAAGGGGTGTAACATTGTAATTTAGAATATAAAATAAATTGAAAAATTATAATAAAAATATATACAAAAAGATTATATACGGAGACTAGAGTGCTGACATGATACCCATGCAAAGTATGTGTTTAAGATCGCAAGTTATTCCACGGTGAATTCATCGTCGCAAACCGATCGCGAAATTATTATTTGAAGTATTCTCAAATGTTCGCATATGACACAGGTTTATTCGCTATTGTTTTAGAAATTCTAGAACTGTCGTTTGTTTTCGCTTTCACGCGAACTCAATAACAATGTTAACTTCTGTTACAGAAAAAACCCATGTCATAAACATTTCGAGCCGCGCAAACAACAATATTCACAACCGACAATCGAATTAATTTTGTCGCAAGCATGCGCTACTTTATGACGAAAGCAATTGACCGCCTATCGTCATGTAGAATCCACCGTCTCTCGCATGTCAGGTGCGAGTTACTGCGCGCAAAACCCCTGGCTACCAATCACGCCCGACGATTTGGGGTCACCTTAAACTTCTTTAGATTCTTCAAATCTAATTGGCAATTAAAAATAGATGCATCTGTAAAAGAGCCCGTCGCCACAACGAGCGTCTCATACGATCGCTGTTCACCCGCACGTATACCGCTTTGAGAAACCGCTAGTGTAACCACTTTGAGATACGAAGATTTCGCTCGCGCTTTGAATTAAAATTTCGCACGCCGTGCTAGACTCTGTGCGCGCTTCTTCACGGCAATTTCCTGAAAATAGAAACTTTGTAAATACTGTACATATATAAAATTGATTTTATAATCCAGTTTTTTTTGTGCAAAACTGCAAACTTACCCCTCGATTTATTGAACTCCTTGTGCTCATCCTTCCTGCTCCGCGCTATCTCTCTCGCGACCGTGCTCTCTCGAACAGTATGCATGTCACCTCAAGCTCCAAAAAATATAATTAAACTTTCTCCATAACTATCGATAAACAAACCAAAAAAAAACGGTTAAGGCTCAAACCTAACTCATTAAACCGTTATTTTGCTTTCGAAAATCGACTACTCACAAATATAACATGATAGCATTCCAATCCACAAATGTTCGGAAGAATCAACAATCAATTTCCTCTCTCACGCCGGCTCAAGACGGACTCCGTCACAACAGCTCCTATTACGATGGTAGATACAATAGATACCTTGATGTTCGTTGCTGGGCGGCGTACTTGCCCGTCGCGCATGCGCTTCCCCACTTCGCGCTCTTCCACTTCCCGCCTTTCCTCGCTGTCGCCACCCGGATATCGCGCGACAGCGCTCGCTTAGGATTGGTCGCTCGAACCTACCAATGCTTCCCCTGACGGGAGCGTTCCCGAAATCATCACACAGTTTCGATTTACGTCTCGATTTACGGTGATTACGGGCGCTGTTGGTTTTTACGGGTAAATCCACCCTCTTGCTTTCTTACGGTAAATTTACCACTAGCACATGGTATAATAATTTCTTTTCTCTTATAGGTCGTTATTCTACGCGTCGGTAATGTTTTGATCGCCGGCGTTCGCAAACGCGATTGTAAACAGTTCGTAGGTAAGTATAATACTGTTCGACTATCAGTTATTAATTTATATTTCCTTTTCAGGTAACCCCGGATTTCACCATCATGATTGGAGGCCGGAATTACCATCGCAGGTAAGTATAACACGCTCGGAATCTTTTTATTAATTATCTCTTTCTTTCAGGTATCCCATAACGGTATTGAATGACGGCTGGCCGCGAATATAACCGACGGTAGGTATATCGTAAGTATTAAAAACTCTTATTAATCTATTAATCGTACGAAGACACACGGATCTCCTTCTTTATATCGTATACACTAAATTCAACTTACTTTTAATCATTCGCTAAATGTTCTTACTTTATTACTAATTATTACAGATCCCTGTATCTCCGTACTTACGTGAACATCAAATCAAAATAAATCGTAACTAAAGTTCTTAAAACTACGTAAATTAATCGTCTTTTATACGACTACAAATAAACTTGTCACTCAAATAAAATAACTGACCATAATTCAATAAAGTTAATGCCCTGCCAGTAATTTCTTGACAGCTATGTTTGCAATACATTTTTCATAATATAGTATCTTCCTAACTTATACGCGCCTTAATAGGACGAACATGAAAGACTAATTAATAATTAATACCGCGTTTCCGGATTTTGTCCAATAAAATAAAATGCTTAATTGATTATATAACTTCGCTATTTTGAGGCATTCTAACTAAACTGATTATTATTAAATATTCTTTAACTCTTATCGCTAAATATTCGCTTTTCGCCACAAACTTGCCGTACGGACCGTAACCCGTAATCCTTGCTACTTACGGCAGTAGCGTCACCTATACTTTCTCCGCTCCGCTTCCTTACGATGTTACAGGCAAAGTCTCCGGTTTTACGGTTTTTTACGGGTGAATTTCCCTGAATACCCGGGTCAAAAGGTTGCCCCGGTGCTCCGGCTTCTCTTGGCCCTAGGTCCTCTGCTTCCGACGTCACTTTCGGCTCCGGACACTCTAATTCGCCAATACCTGGTACTGGGCTGCTACAAGATACCGACGGAGTCGACCTGCAATCGCTCGTGGGTTGCAAGGTAAGGTCTGTCGGATCATTGGTAAGAGGAGCAATGGGACGGGAATTAAGACACGCTTAAACCTGAGTCAATAAAGTAGTAAATTCTTCAATCGATAAGGTGTGCAAATTAATTACACGTTTTAAATGGTGCTTCACTGACTTCACTCCCGCTTCTCATATTCTACCGAAGCGGGGGGCCGCCGGAGGAATAAACTGCCAAGTTATACCATCGGAGGCTAAGTAGGCGGCTATGTCCGCATTATGAGCTAGAGCTCTGAATGTGCGAGAGAGCTCTCTTCCCGCCCCCCGAAAATACCGTTATCATTTAATAATAACGTAGAAATACCCCGGCGCGAAGAGAATCTGCAAAACGCTGATAAGAAACCATTAGTCAAATAATCGTTTACTAGTTCTAAATGTATAGCTTTGGTGGCTAAACAGACGAAAACTGCATTATAAGCTTTGTGGGTACGCTGAACTCGGTCTACAATAAGCAATACATGTATTGGTCCGGCATAGTACTCCACAATATTGAAATGGGCGAGTAGGAGTGACTCGAGCGGCAGGAAGATTGCCCATGAGCTGGTCAATTGGCAAGGCTCGGTGACGTACACAAGTAACACACTTGTGAATGTGATGTTTAACAAGGTTACGAGCATTCAATATCCAGAAACTTTGTCTTAGGACTCGTAGCGTCAATTGTGGCCATGGAGCGCCTGTTTATGAGCATGATCAACTATAAGCTCGGATATACGATGATGTGTTAAGATTATAGGATGCTTCTCATTATATGATAGCATAGAGCGATCCAACCGCCCATCAAAAGCCCTGAGAATCTAAGAATGGATTCAAATTCTTCAATTTACTGGACTTCAATAAACTCGTTTCTTAATAGCTTGAATTTCTGATTGGAAATGAATTCCTTGAATGTAAGCAATCCAAAATTGTTTAGTTTGTCTAATATTGTCGCTCAAAGAAAATTCAGAAGGAGACGTGTTGTTACGAGCTATCAGCTGTAAAAGACAGTTTTTAAATTGTATACAATAGCAGTGAGCCGAAGAAGCCTCAGCCATGACGAGACGTTTTGAGGCGTCCCATTCCGCTAAACCCTCATTTAGAGCTAAATGCACCGGAGTGGAGCGCTCCTCCGAACTAACATCTGCCGTTAAAGCCATAGACTATTCCGGCCATGAAGTGGTATGCGCACGCAGCTGCTTTAAATGACTTTCCTTTGTTTATACATTGTACAAACTTATCTTAAGTCTGAGCTATAGAATATATATGTGAGGAGGCAACACATTGACACAACTCTCTTTGAATTTTGAATCTTGTTTTAATCTCAAATAAAGAACTCAATTGGCAGAAATAATCAACAGAATACCAGTATTCACTGCAAGGGCAAGGAAAACTGCCCAAAACCTTGCCAGTATTCTTCACAAAATTATACACGTCAATTACATAAACATAAGTCATAAGAAAACATGTGCATAAAGAATACAAATCATAAATGGCAGTTATAAACCAGATTTAACACATAGAAATATATCCGCGCTCTAAGCGGCGTTATCCGTTATACAAAATATATTGAAATTAAATCATACAAGTTTTAAATCATAATTGAAATACGCATAATATAATATAAACCATATAATATCAGAGAATAAACCAATCTTGAAAGAAACTTAGTGGACTGTAACTTCATAAATTTACTGAATATCAATACTAATATTTATAATCGTCTTAATAGAATCATAAACTCTTGTAATAATTATACAGTTTATTCTGAATACGAATTGTACTCGAAATCACAACTTAATTGGATTCATCACAGCTCGTTACGTTAGTCTCATCGACAGATTAGCACTTGTCAATTTTACAGTATCTCGAAAGAAATAAAGAATGTTGTTCTGTTAAGAAAGATAGTAACGGTCGGTTATACCAACACGTTGTCAAATCAAAGATTGATCCGATTCTCAGTCACAGTAATATCGCAATGAATACAAAAGAAATACCTTGCAAGGTCGCATACGCAGTTATCGAGCGCTCGATTTTGTTAACAAGGGAAAGAAAGAGATAGAAAACACTATCACGCTCGTGTCGACAAGAAATGAAAGAACGTCAAGAACGTTCATCTCAAGATGTGCTTGATTAGCACAAAGATACGCATAGGTATCTTATCCGTGAATTACACGTGTGTACGTGTCTCGCTCCTTGCTCGGTTACGAAGCCACGTGTGGCGTTCGTAGAAAGAAATGAGAGACAGATCTGAAAGCGAACCGACGGAGTAGTATTACAAAACGTAATCCTCGGCATTACCGCTTCAGAGTCAGTCTCCTTACCTCGTATGTGAATTCTCTCGGTGCCTACTATAGAGGACACCGAGATGACCGTTCGTAAGAATAGAATATCCGTCCTCGGTTTTACCAGGAGGATCGTCTCGGTAAGATGGCGACGAAGTTACGTCGTTCCACTTCTCAATCTCTAAGTCAGTCGGTCCCATTGAAGTCAGCAATCCCCTCGGTTTCTCAGTGGATCGGAAGATTGACTATACGATATACTCGTGGTACTATGGTTCGCACTCGCATCGGAAATATGACTCGACTGTACAATAAAGAATCTCAAGAATAGACACGCGTACGTCGTCACTACTTGACGATCGTCACCGGAATAAGGAAATCGTTCCTTCTTTTTTGTATGAACATTCCGAGTTCACCCGTTCCGACTTGTCTGCTTTCTAAAGTTTCGAGCCAGCAAGTGGCGCCGCTCGTGTTTCGTGGTGCGTTCACGAGAGCCATCCGATTCGATTTATGATCTCTACTTTACCGCCTTTCGGTCGGTAACTCTTTCGATTAACACTACCTTTTCTAAACATACATGTAGGTACTATTTCCACATACATACTAGTCGTTTATGCCTTTCAATACTCAAAATAACTGCTACATTGTTCGAACTTTTTTGTTAATAACTTTTTAATAAGCAATGACCCCCAACTAAAACCTTCACAACATTACTCAAGGTGATGACCTTGACAACATATTTAAAAATTATGGAAATTGGGGGTAGCTCTTTGTAGTCGAGCCTCCGATCTTACGACCACACCGAAAATATTTATTTTATTGCCGGGATAGAAGACGGAACGGTAATAAAGTAGAGTCCGGTTGCTAACAATTAATATATTTAAACTCTATATTTCCGAACTCGCGGACCGTTAGTGCGTTGTCGAAATTATTCAACTTTACGAGTATTAAATACGCGCGCTGAGCAAGGCCGTGTCTTATTCTCGTTCGCGACAATAGCTCTTTTCCCTTCGGAGTTTAAGCGGACAGTGTCACCTCGGGGCAGTAGGAAAACATATAACAGAATACGAATCGAACGTCGATCGTTTGTGGATTCACCAATCGCCGATCGACACAACCTGTTTGTCTCGAGTCTGACTATTTACCTATAATGTACAGTCAGAAAAACTTCCAGGAAACAGAGCCATCGTAGCCCGAATACAACGTTTAGTTTCGAGAATATTCGAGAAGCCTGTTCCTCGAACACTCTTTAATACTATATATTTACCAAAAACAAATATATTTATAAAATTTGTTTAAATTTATTTTTACTATTATAAGAAATCATCAGCTAGGATATTCATTTTCAATACATACAGGATTAAAAGTATACAAGTGACCTATACATAGATTAGATAGCGTACATATTTTATGGTTACGCGAGTAAATATACACTACGCCAAAAAATTAGAGGATTGCTAAAATTTGCTAAAAATTAGGGCTATTTTCAAACCCTGAAACTCGGCGAAATATCATCGTAGACACAAAATTAAAAAAGCATTTTAAAGCTTCAAACTTCTTCTTTCAAACGCTTTTTGGCGATTTTAATTATCTTTTTTCGTTACAAGACGGCATAATGATAAAGCCTGATCTGTTAAAATAAAAAATTTTAATGCAACTTTGCCATGTTACATCTGGCGTGCAAAATATCGTGGAGAATTTCTATTTTTTGCATCTTGTAGTGGGTTTTTTTCCCTTTAATTTAAGAGGTTGTGGAGCGTTGTGCGATTTTTTGGCCGTGTTATCGAGGTTTGAATAAAAAGTGGTCACTTTGACTTTGATCGCTTATAACTCGTAAAAAGATCAGCGTACAGCATTCCGTAGAAAAGCGTTTTAAAGCTGAAAGTTAACCCTTTCGAACTCTGTTATTGTTTTTTTCTTAACCTTACGTTTTCTATCAGCAAATTGAGTTTAAAAAACATGTAAAAAATCACATATTTTTTGTTTTTTCTTTAAGTCAGTATATTGTCGCGAAGGAAGGTCCAATCAAAATCGCTACAACAAAGTTTTGTAGTCCGATTATACCTCAATAACAAACAATAACGTTTATTAGCTAAAACAATTTTGTTCCATGTGTCCATCGCACTTAAAATTGCCGAAATTGCTAAAAACTAATGTCACGACTTTTTGTAGCCATCCATGGAAAAAGCAAGAGTGAAGCGAGGAATATCATCACACAAGCTTTGAAGTGGGAGACTTTCCCTTTAAAATGGCGCTTTAAAACGCTTTTTTACGGAATGCTGTACGTTGATCTTTTTACGAGTTATGAGCGATCAAAGTCAAAGTGACCACTTTTTATTCAAACCTCGATAACACGGCCAAAAAAATCGCACAACGCTCCACAACCTCTTAAATTAAAGGGAAAAGAACCCACTACAAGATGCAAAAAATAGAAATTCTCCACGATATTTTGCACGCCAGATGTAACATGGCAAAGTTGCATTAAAATTTTTTATTTTAACAGATCAGGCTTTATCATTATGCCGTCTTGTAACGAAAAAAGATAATTAAAATCGTCAAAAAGCATTTGAAAGAAGAAGTTTGAAGCTTTAAAATGCTTTTTTAATTTTGTGTCTACGGTGATATTTCGCCGAGTTTCAGGGTTTGAAAATAGCCCTAATTTTTAGCAAATTTTCGCGATCCTCTAAGTAGTGTATATAATTTTGCAACAAATTGACCACTTTAAGCACAGCATACGCATCGGTCCGAATACAACAGATAATGGGCGAGCGGGCGGCTACACTGATATACTGGGGTATCCGGTTCTTTTTCCGAGGTGCAATTTGAACATAACCTCAAGCTTAAGAATTATATATTAATTTTAAGACAAATAAGCTAATATAATGCAAGAAATTGTATATCTAAATGTTTAACATTTTATATAATTAAATATTTAAGGAAAAAGGATTAACTTACCGATTGCTTTTTCTGAGATTGCCGGGCACGTTAAGAGACCGCAGCCGATCGCAGCCATTGCAGAGAATGATTGAAGAGAATTAAAAATGGCTGCGTTCAGCAGAACAACAAGTCGTTCAGTAACAATCAAACGTGATTCGAACAATCTTCATTAGTTAGCCTCTGTCGAAACCGTGAGATGGGTGTGAAGGAAGAGCAACGTGTGGCGATAAAATTTTGTTGCAAAGTTGGTTTGTCGGCTTCGAAAACTGTCGAGTTGTTTCAAAAGGCTTACGGAGATGCCTCTTTGAGTCGTTCAAACATTTTCCGGTGGCCCGATGCTCTTCCTTCACATCCATCTCACGGTTGTGACAGAGGCTAAATAATGAAGGTTGTTCGAAACGTTTAATCTTAATCACTACTAAAATCACAATAACGCCCATTGGCACATGTGTTGAGGTAGATTTCTACTACGTAGTTCCACTGCGTTCTGGTACATGGCATCACAAGGAAAGCGGTAAAAAATTCAGTCCTAAAACTTTTGGACCGCGTATAATAATACTGACAGGACTGTATAAGCGAAATTATCTTGCAAATACAATACAACTGAATAAAACAGTTTTTACTTTTTCGATCAATATTAAGTTTTTATTTTTTAATATAAATATAAAATAATAACTGATTGGCCAAAAACATATATTTTATAACAATATTTAACATGGTTTTTTGTCTTTACCAAGAGACATTATAAAAAAGAATGAAAAAGTATCTTTTTCATGATGTCTTTTTGGATAAGATCAAAAGATGTCTTATAACATATCTTTTGATGTTATCAAAAAAGACATCACAAAAAGATACCTTTTCGTCAGCTTTTTATGATGTCTTTTTCGATAACATCAAGAGGTGTCTTTTACACATCTTTTCGCTTTGTTGAAAAGATAACTTAACAAAGACATCTTTTTCGTTATCCTTTAGTGTTATGTTCTGTCTGGGAAGCTATTCCGAATTTAGAAATATCAAATATTTCTTCACATAATTCATCCACCGTTTTGAATAAGAATATAATATTAGAAAGTAGTGTTTTCTCCTAGTGGATTCACAGATGAATTGGAATTACTCGTGACCGAACTGGCCTGATATATCTACTGAAGAAAAATCTCAAGATGTCAATTCTAACGAAGAAAATGGCAATTCTAAAATCATTATACAAGACAATTCGAGTAAGGAAAATAAAAACGATATAAGTCAAAATAATAATGATGAAAATGATCCAAGTTATGATCCAAGACAGAGTACTCACAGTGCTACATCTGAAATGTTTTCTGTAATTGAAAAATCTTCAATAAAAGAAAAGTTTTCTTTATTAGATAATGGCTGTCCACTTGATATTTGTAAATTGATAGTTCCGGTAACTACTTTCGAAAAAGGAAGGACAAAGAAACATTTCTGTCCAATTTGAAAAACTTTGCAAACAAAATTCGCAAGACACCTCCAGCTGAAACATAAGAATGAAGAAGAAGTAAAAAAATTTATTTATTTACCAAATAAAAATAAAGAGCGAATTAAAATTATCGACAACTTACGTAAAAGAGGAGACTTTCTTCATAACACAAGACCTGAATTAAACTCTGGTGTTTTAATAGTATCAAGACAGCGTCAAAAAAAATCAAAGAACTCTAGAAGATTATGTGTGCTGCAAAACATGTAAAGGGTTTTTTTACACAAAACACAATTCGTATTCATTTCTCGAAGTGTAATAAATTTCTTAAAAAAGGAGCTTGTAACATTCCTTCTTCTGGTCAACGTCTAGGTGGATACATTCATCCTTGTGCTAATAAAACATTGCGTTGATATGTCTTTCCAATTCTAAGAAATAATGATGTCTCAACATGTATCAAATATGACGAACTCATCATACAGTTTGGCAATAAATTGTGTGATAAATACACGTTGACTCATCAACATGATATGATTAGAGCACAACTCCTTAGTGAAACGCTTTAAACTAGAAATAATGGCACTTTACAATGAAATCTCTAAATTTAAAGATATATTTAAACCACAAAATTTTGATAAAGCTATAGATAGTTTAAGAAGAGTAACTCATTGGGATTTAAATATTGTGTGGTTTCGAACACCAGCTGTTGCACAAAATCTTACGACTCTAATAAAGAAATGTACATATAAGCTTAGAACTGAATGCATCAAAAATCAAGATCATGAGAGAAAAAAGTCAGAGGAAGATTTCATATTATTATGGGAAGAGAAGTTTTAACGCATAGTATTAGCAAAAAAGCTCTTGAGGATCAAATAAATATGACGACAATGACGGACGACAGACGACGGACGACGGCGACTTACGGGCATATATGCATATCTAGGCATCAAGTGCATCAATTTTATATCATTGTAATTAGAAAAATCTATATTCTTCTCCAATATTTAAATTTTTTGATAAAATTGACTTATTAATAAAATTCAATGACTTATTTCTGGAGAAGCGTTCTCCTTCCTGTAAATGATACGCTGTAGCTGTACGTCCTGAAGACTAGGAGGGATGACCAAAGACTTCGAAGGATGAGAACAGGTAACCCTGATCTTAGGACGCAACTTTTCAATCAGAAGCTGTGCGCTGGTCGGTTTTTTGTATTTGCAGGGAACAGCTCGGCGAGCCAGTTTCAATGTCTGTGAATGAATTTTCGGTCTGGTCTGCTAGCAAAACGCACGTCTTTCGTTAGGGTCTCCCTAGGACTAAACCTCCTGGCAATCCTTTAGGGTTGAATCTCTCCCTCGGATGTAACCTCCTAGCAATTCTTTAGGGTGGAATCTCGAAATGGATCTAGCTGTGTATAACCGCGATTTGTCCGCCGAGATGCAAACAGAAAGTGCGAGATCGCTACGCCCTTCTTCCCTCGTCCCTCAGCGCCACCGATCGGAAAGCACGAGAACTGTGACACTCGCGCCGCAGGAACGATCGGCGTTAGAAATCGCTTTTATTAAACGCCAATTTTCAACATTCCCGCCCGCCTTTGTTAACTAACGTTAACGAAAATTATGCAGAGAGAACGGGAATAAAAATAGAGCAGACCTTTACAACAGGTCGTTTTAAAAGAGATGTCTGCGCTCGAATAGTTACAACTCTGGTTCTGCCATCCTTGCCTGGGTGAACTTGAGTGATTCAGCCTAAATGTCACTTGGAAGGCGGATAGCGCTCGTCTATGACCAGAACGAGAGAACCCTCTGAAAAGGAAAGATTAGCTTTGTTCCATTTGTACATGGCTAGGTAACGCTGCAGGAACTTCTTTGACCATCGCGACCAGAAACTATCCAACATTTGGCGAGTGAGTTGCCATCGTGAAAGATGAGAACATTTAACTGCTTCGAGTGAAGGCTCAGGTACGGTGGCGAATGAATTTCCAATAAGAAAATGTCCGGGAGTCAAGGCAGTAAGATCGTCTGGATAGTCTAAAAACGGGCTTAAGGGTCGGGAATTGAGTACTGCTTCTATTTGCATTAGGAATGTAGTCATTTCTTCATAAGTAAGGACTTATCACCAATGACTCGTTTCAGATGAGCTTTTATCGATCTGACTCCAGCCTTCCATTGGCCCTCAAAATGAGGTGCCGCAGGGGGATTAAACAGCCATTGAGTGCCATTATTGGCCAAAAGTGCTGCTAGACTTCCCATTTCCTTAGATGATAAAGAAAAAAACTTTTGAAGTTCGGAGTCAGCTCCTTTAAGATTAGTTCCGCAGTCACTCCTCAACGTGGCACAAATCCCTCTTCTTGCAGTAAATCGTTTGTACGCAGCAATAAACTCTTCAGTGGTGTAATCTGTTATCAATTCAAGGTGAATTGCGGAAGTCGTATGGCATACAAAAAGGGCAATGTAAGACTTGTATGTTCGAAAATTCCCCTCCAGTGAGGAGAAAAGGCCCGGCATAATTGACACCAGAATTTAGAAAAGGACGAGATGGAGTCACCGTTTTCATAGGAAGTTGCCCCATAATTTGTTGCGCTCTTCGCTGTCGGTATCGAGCTCATCGTACGCATTTTAAGATAAATTATCGTACCGGGGCTTGTCCTCCAACAATCCAATATTTATTTTAAATTAATGCTAGCGTAACATGCGTTCCTTCATGAAGGGTGTGTAAGTGTGCGTCGGCGATTACAAGTGAGGTCAATGTCAATCTTCTTGAAAGAATCATAGGATGCTTTGCAGCTGTGGGCAAGAGAGAAGATTGCAGACGACCTCCAACTCGCAAAAATTTATTCGAATCCATGAAAGGTGTGAGGCGTAAAAGGGGGTTGGATCTTGGCAGCGCCTCCCCTCTTAAAATAATCGTAAGTTCTTGTTGGAACGACGATTGTTGGATAACTTTAACCCAACAAAATTATACGTTTTCCAATTCTTGTGTGGTTACTGGTCCGGTCCACGGTGAGTTTGCAGATTTTCTGAAACGAGCGATAGCTCGCAGGCCCCAAGATGTAATGCGTAATAGCCGAGTAAGACTAGAATATCTCTAAAGAAGGTTCCAGGGTTCGGACTGCTTTATACGAGTAACGCCGGAGACTTGAGTTGGTTGCTCTTCAAGGTTATCCTTTTGAGTTGGCAATTGTGGTTCTTGTGGCCACATTGACATGGTTTGTTGGAGCAAATGAGGTCCAGTCCACCATATCGAATGTTCGAACAGTTGAATAGGTGTTAGTCCTCGAGTAGCACAATCAGCTGGATTTTCTGTTCCTGGTACAAATTTCCAGATGGCTTGAGACAATGTTTCTTGAATATGGCATACTCGATTGTGGACGAAGTTCTTCCAGCGAGAAGGATGGCTGTTTATCCAGGTGTATGTAACAGCAGAATCGGTCCACATGTATACGGCAATACCTATTAACTCTAAGACTTGCAAGATATAGGAGACCAGTTTGGTGAGCATGACTGCTCCGGAGAGTTCAAGGCGTGGAATGGTCAGCCTTTTCAATGGAGCAACCTTAGTTTTAGAAGAAACTAGCTTTGAAATTGTCTCTCCTTCTTTAGTGGACGATCGGATGTCAACGACGGCAGAGATAGCATATTGGGATGCGTCACAAAATCCATGAATTTCGATATCATGGTCAGATTGAAACCCTAACCATCGAGGGAATGTTAGGTTTGCATTTCTTGAAGTTGTTCGAGAAAATTGGTCCATTTAATGGGCTGAGGCAAAGGATTATCCCAGTTAAGCTTGATGGACCACGCTCTTAAATCTTAGCTTTAATGATAACAGGAGAGATCAGTCCAAGGGGATCAAAAAGTTTCGCTATGGTAGATAAAGTAGTTTGAAAATTACTGTAGACGATGGCAAATTGATCTTAAAATGGACAGTATCCGTAGATGGTTTCCAACACAGCCCCAATGCATGGATTATCATGTTTTCGTTGATTTGAACAGAGGATGAATTTAGTTGTCTGTCTGATACTATAGATTGGAGAATTGTAGGATGGTTGCTCACCCATTTTTGAGGGAGAAGCCGCATGCCATACAGAGTTGGTTTACTTGTTGACCAATTTCTTGAGCTTGTGGGAAATGGAATCACCAGCTTCTTCAAACACATCGTCAACATATCTCCCCTTTCTTAGGACTGGAATAGCAAAGGAAATCTTGACCCTTCGTCGACTACAAGCGGTTCTAAAGTGCAAAGAGCTAAAAAAAGAGCACAAGCAAGCCCGTAGGTAACCGTCATTAGCTGATAGTTGACAATTTTTTTACACTGATTTATCCATGATATACGTTGGAAATTCCAATCTTTATTGTGTATTTTAATCTGTCGGTACATTTTCTCAATATCCGACGAAAAAACGTAATGGAATTGCCGAAACCAAATAAGGACGTTGAACAAATCGACTTGAAGTTAAGCTCCAGTGTGAAGAATATCATTGAATAATTTGTCAGTTCGACTTGATCCATTGAACACGACTTTCAGTCTGGTGGTAAGGCTACTTTCTCGAATGATGCCATTGTGTGGAAGGTAGTACGTGAATTGAGGTTCCGGTAGGAAGTCTGGAACACGTGACATATACTGTAATCTCTCATACTCATTTATGAACTCGAAATATGAATGTGAATAAGCTGGATCAGCCGTTATAGTTTCTGGGACAAGTTTGTAATCATTCGCAAAGCCCTTGAACAAGAATCTCCTAAGTTTCCAAAGGATCGCTTGAACGGAAGTCTGACGATGTGTCGTCCTTGAGTGTCACGAGTATGAGTTGAAAGGAAATGTCGCTCGCACTCTTGATCTTCCGAAGATAGAGATAATATCGAGGATAATTCGAAGATGTTTTGAATGTGGAATTCGCGGAATTAAAATTGAAATTAGAGTTACAGTAGGGTATACAGGGTGTACCTAAACTGGCGATAAATATTTTAATGACAAATACTTTGTAACATTTTAAGACGAAAATTCTAATACGAAAATGCCGAGGCTATAATAGTTTTCAAATGAGAAAAGTTTAAAGATAACGAATGACAAGGTTAGATTTTCGCGCGCTCAGGGATGGTAACATGGCCAATGATAAAGGTGCTTCCATGAATCGAATGCCTTTGAGTATTGTAAAATTGTTGCAAAAAAATTCAAAAATTTTATTAAAAAACTATTTTTGTTTGTCCGTAATGAATTATTTATTCAATAATTCAATATATTCATGATATGTGTCATTATGTCATATTTATTTGGTTAATTCATATGATGGTAATAAATCTCCGCGATAAAAATTGATCAAATCGATGAAATAATTTTTTGTTCCAACTTTTGATTGAATTGGTCGATAAAATTGCTAATACTGATTATTTATTCAATTCTGATACAAGTCTAGCCACTCTCTACTCTTTCTTAAAAATTGTGATAAAATCTTAGATGTTTAGGAAAGAAAGAAGTTAACATAATGAAATAAAATAGAAAGAGTTAACGTAGAATAAATCAAAACGGGCGTTCTTCATCAAAACCCACAAAATAATTTTTAAATAAATTTTTTCAAAATATTATTTTAGTATACGTACATTACTATAAGCTTTCTTTTTAATGTTAAAATTGATTTATTTACATCAAGGGGAAGAAAAATTTTTAATTAAATTAAAATTACAAAATGTATAAATTAATAAAAACTAAAATACAAAACGTATGAACTAATAAAATTGAAAATACAAAACGTGTAAATTAATAAAATTAACTTAATATGTACATGCAGTCAATCATTTTGCGGTCCAAACGCTCACCGCTCAAATCCAACAAAATATCTGTCAAAAAAAAACGTTAGCATTAGTCATAAATCGTTCATAATTTTCTCGCTCAAAACCAGTAGCAAATTAATAGTATGAAAATGATATTTGTATTTATAAAAGGTGTTTAAAGTGTTGTACAAGCTTAGTCTTAAGCCTGATCTCTTGAATATATGGAGAAGCGACACATAGAATTGAAAGTATTATGACAAAGTATAATTCAAATAAGTCACAACAGAGTGGTTGTGAACGCGCATTTAAGCAGCGTATTTTCGCATGTATACATATACATAAATATCACATTAAATATCATGAACTGTATTATGAACAGTATTACAAATCATAATCATATAAATACAGAATGTAAATCATGTTATTGTTGAACTGAAGAAAAGAAAGGACTGTAACTCTAAATTAATTTATAGATATCTGTATCGCTTAGGATTAAGAAGACAAGTTTTGAGGTTATTGGAAAACCATTATCAAATATGTGTATCAACTAGAATCAAACGAAACGTTGAAATTATTAAACGCATTACAATTGATTGAGTCAAATATCGAGACAAGGAATTACGATTACATACGTAATATCTGAAATGATGGTTGTTGTAAGCTGAAGGCACTGAACGTTATAAACAACAGTTATTATGATTACTTTTGAAGATAAAGTATTAATTATTGATCATACTCATGAACTTATTTGTAGCACAAATTCATAAAGAACGTAGTGAGCTTAAAGAAAACTCATACTCTTACAAAATACAATGTAATTATTCACATAAAGAATTCATACCTTGCAAGGATCACGATTATAATAATCGAGCGCTCGATTCATTCATCATACCTTTACAGTAACGTATTCGTCATAACGATATTCAATCGTTTCACAATGTTGAAAGAGAAACATTACTAAGTTTCTCGGAAAAGATGTGCAGTCATCGTGCACAGAGATTTACATCTCGTCTCTCTCAATGTGTCTAGCGTTCGAATGAACCATAGCGCCTTGCTCGGCGAAATTCCATGGCCAGTGGTGCACATGGATGAATGAAGAGAAAGGCACTTCTTTGCGTACTCTTTCCCTCTTACTGCGAAGCAGGGACTCCGGTATGGTCTGTGGCAGATCGCTCGACTTGGCTTCTCAAACTTTCTGAAGAATCTCGACGATCCACCTTGGTGGAATCGGATGATCTCGACCAGCAGTCGTTTCAATGGCTCGTTGAAAGGCCGCTCGTGCGACAGAATCCAGACTTCGGAAGGCACTCTGCTCTCGCTCCGTTTGTCAGGAAGATGATCCGTTTTGGCCGGATCCGAGAATTACAGGCTTAGACTTGCCTCAAAAAACAAGTTACAACTCGCCTCGCAACGCAATAACACCAGGACAAGATGTCCGTCCTTACCCGACAAACAACAAGAAACGAATCTCGTTGCTACGCACCGCGTGGACCGATCCGAGTCCACACCGTCCGCGCGTCTATTCTCAAGCCAGGAAGTGGCGCCGCCCGCCGTTACTATACGCTCGCGATGGTATCACGAGTGCTCGCTACTCTATCTCTCCTCGGTCGATAACTCTCAGTCTCTTTATGCTTAACTTTAAACAAGTGTTCACCGTCAGATTCGATACACAATCGTGTACGTCGTAACAAACTCGTTGTTGCATTTAAAATCATTTGTGGAGTAATAGTTGCAAATGTTTCGATTAATTCACACGTTTCGTATTTTCAATTTTATTAGTTTATTCGTTTTGTATTTTAGTATTTATTAATTCATACATTTTATAATTTTAATTTAATTTAAAATTTTTCTTCCCATTGATGTAAATAAATCAATTTTAACATTAAGAAGAAAGCTTATAGTAATGTACGTCGTAAAATAATATATTGAAAAAATTTATTTAAAAATTATTTCGTGGGTTTTGATGATTTTATTTATTTTACGTTAATTCTTTCTATTTTATTTCATTATGTTAACTTCTTTCTTTTCTAAACATTTAAGATTTTATCACAATTTTTAAGAAAGAGTGGAGAGTGGCTAGACTTATATCAGAATTGAATAAATAATTGGTATTAGCAATTTTATCGACCAATTCAATCAAAATTTGGAACAAAAAATGATTTCATCTATTTGATTAATTTTTATCGCGGAAATTTATTACCATTATTTGAATTAACCAAATAAATATGACATAATGACAAATATCATGAATATATTGAATTATTGAATAAATAATTCATTACGGACAAACAAAAATAGTTTCCTAATAAAACTTTTGAATTTTTTTGCAACACTTTCACAATACTCAAAGGCATTCGATGGAAGCACCTTTATCATTGGCCATGTTACCATCCCTGAGCGCGCAAAAATCTAACCTTGTCATTCGTTATTTTTAAACTTTTCTCATTTAAAAACTATTATAGCCTCGGCATTTTCGTATTAGAATTTTTGTCTTAAAATGTTACAAAGTATTTGCCATTAAAATATTTATTGCCAGTTAGGTTGTAACCGGGCACGTTAGGTCACGCGTGATACGACTCATTCATCAATATCTCCGAAAATGTAAAAAATTCGTGAAACACGGTCGCCACTCGATTTTACCCGTTAAATCGAGAAAGGTAAGTATACAACTAACCGTATCTGTCGACTAATTCCCCTTTTTCTTTGTTTCAGGTGCTCCGGACTGCTGCTACTGCTGGCCGCTCTCACTCGTCGTCGCTGGATCTTCAACGTGGAAGCCGCTTCTACCAACGATGAATGGACCTCGCTCGCGTCGGATGGACCCCCAGGATCGTCGCAGAATCTCAGGTAAGTATCGTATAACGTAAGCTTGTATCGCAAGCTAAGTGCATTTAATCGCACTGGAATTTCTTTATTTCGCAGGAGTATCGCATCTACGAAGCATCTCCCGCTTGGAAGGTGACTCAGGATCGGTCACAGGATATCGTCGAATGAATTCTAACACTCAGGATATCACTTTTAATAACATTGTATTTATTCATGTATATTTGAATAAACAGTCATTACATTTCGATTCACAGTGATTTTCCTATCACCCGCGGTGTCGCGTCGTGATCGTTAGTTACAGTTCGCTCGTGGCGCATAAATCGCGTTAACTCGGAATAAATCGTCCAACTATCCGCAACACGGGTATCATCGGTTGTCACGAGAATACGCAGTATCCTCCCGTATGACTGTCCTTGGTTTTGTACACGGATGTCGAAATCGGAAAATTTCACAAGTGTCGCTTGCACACACGTTTGGCGAATAATTGTCGGATATCGCACGGTATGTCGGATCCGCGGTTGTATCGAGAGTCGTGTCATATACGATGAACGCTCTCCCGTCAGTCACTTATACTCGCTTCGCGTATATCTCGCACAATTTCGTAACGTCGCGATATACTATGATATTCGCGGTTTGCCGGATATCGCTCCGTACGCGGGATCACCGGTTGTAATCAGAGACGTGTTAACAGCTCGCGCTCTGCCGATGACTCCCTTATTGTTCGCTGGTCGATGGGCGCGACCCCCTCCTAGTGGGTCCCCCACTCTTGTTATTGCATCAGCCGTGACGTAGACATCGCCTGATCGTAACTACGCATCGGATAAACAGGTTCGACAAACACTTAGGAATTTTGTTTGTCCGCTCGTTATGTTTCTCGTTCGCCGGAAACTGTCTAATATACCGCTCGAACGTGTAATATAATTCGATTTTACGCGTTATACCCGAATATCGGATTATGTATGAATTTTCTAATCTAGGTTACGCAGATCGCTCAGGCTTTGCATCTACACTGATGACTGTTCGCTGATTACGCATATATGCTTATTTTTCAGCTCGGACATGTGTGCCAGGTTTTCGCGGCATCGTCGTCGGATTCGCACGGGACCGCGATATTAGCGTTACTCGGCACCTAAATATGCCCCTCGATATAAATTTATTAACGTTATAACGGTTTGCCATGATTTTCGGGCACAATCGACGGATCGGTACGGGACTACGATATTGGGACTCGCGATGGGCTCGAAAAGGCATCCCTGGTGGTTCGTTCCCCGTAGATGGTCCTGGAGTCAAACTTCCGGCACATTTGTCGGAGGTCGACGGGAGTCGGTGCGCTGCACTCCTGGTGACTCGTAGAGATGTGCGCACACGGTTGTTCCAGGGGAAGGTGTCCGTAGTGGGTGTTTCCGGCACCCAGGTCGGATCAGGGCGAAAGTCGCTAGTTATGCTATTTAGGACCTCCGCAGACCATTCCCGATGGCCATTTGGTCGTACAAGGTGGGTGCCAAGATTTTCCGGCACATGACTGAAAATTCTAATTGACCATCAAATATCCCTTAACTAGCATCCTATTGACGCGTTAATGACGTTAGTTTACTCGGACCATGCATGTGCCATGATATCCCGGCACGAGCCTTGAACTTGGTCGCAATCACTATCGCGGTGTTCGATGACGTCATCGTGACGCTCATGAGTCGTCTCGCCGCGATATACTCCACGTGACGCGTCTCCTCGGCACGATGCATCTACTCGGCTGCAACACGCTCGGACGCGTGTAAAAGTACGCGCTGACGCGCAATAACGCTGAATCATGGGGCTATCCCCTTATATCATATATAACATTGAGTCGTCTGAGCGACTCTGATCAACTCTCGGATCGTATCGATTCGCATGATCGACGGAAAATCAAAGAAACGGAAAATGAAACATAAATAACCATTTATCGCCATGAGTGGCTTTAATCAACAGAAAATAAAGAAAATATCTCCTTAATCTAACGGCAATCGGCCGTACAGTCTTGAGTCGCGTACTCGTATCGTACGCGGGTACAAAGTAATCTTAATAACTAGTCTTACACACTAACTAACCGAATGATTAATAAACGACGCAAAATTTAGACGCAAACGAAGAAGAAAGAGAAAGCTTATAATAATGTAAATCCGCAAGATTGGACGTGAACTGAAAAGAAAACGGGACTGCTGTCCAATACTCGGGTGTCTCCGCGCCGGGATTACTCGCGCTGAGCATCCGCAATCTGAGTGGCGAGTAGCGCCTCCACCGCTACTGAGCACTCGCGCGTCACGGTGGACGCCACGCTGGATCGGCTGCTCCCCCGTGATGCTCGTTCGGCCTCCGTCGCTGATGGGGTCGTCGCCGATGCAGTCTCCGGCTGCAAGGTACACCCTGTATGTGCCGGTTCTAACCTAGGAGCTCCGAGGGGGTAGAGGGGCAGGGGGGTTTTGCGGCGCGGGGTACTCCATGCCCGATGGGCACGGGGTCCGCGGGCAGGGAGGGGGAAAATGCGTCACTAGGCGAGGGGGTCCGAGGGGGACGCGCGCTATGGTCCACGTGGAGGGGGTACCGTGTAGGGTGTCCGCATAGGGGGTCCGGGGTGAGGCGGGATCCGCGTGGAGGGGGTACCGCGTACGGTGTCTGTGTAGGGGGTCCGCGGCGAGGGGAAATCCGCGTTATGGCTCGTGTAGGGAATTCGCGGTGCGGTCCGCGTGACATCATATCGCGTCTTCTCGCTCTCTCCCATTTGCGTCGGTCGCGGATCAGCGTAACTCACCGCGAGCTAGCACATCACTTCTTTCTCCCACACTTACCTCTTCGCGTCTCCTCTCATACTCACGTAATGTTCGCGTCTTCTCCATCGCTTTCAGATGTGTTCTCTTCGCGTTCGCCTATCTATTAGCGTTCTCTCTCCATCAGTATTTAATGTTTTAAATATTTCTTTAACTTAATATTTTGGAGATAATAAATAATTTTTAAAATCGACTTTAATACTTTAGATAATACAATATTTTAATAAGTATTTAGTTTATAACACTTAATTATAAATATATAATGCAGCGCAATTGTCAGGAATTGGAACAAGGAGTGGCTGAAGGAAAAATAATTTAAAATTTGTTTACTATAATATACATAACTAGCTGGTTACCCGGGCTTCGCCCCGGAAAACTTCTCGCCCCATTGTAGACATTAATTAATACATAGACAACAGAGGAAATGAACAATACGATGAAGAAATTTAAATCTGAAGCAATAGAATTGGAGCAAAAGTACGAACAAACACTAACATAATTTTAATTCATTTTTATTATGTCATGAGATAATATTGTTCATTACAATCAAACGAAAGTTTATTGGAGTCAAAATCGATTTAAAATAATTAAATACCGTAACGGAGCACAGGTATTTGGCTAGTAATAAATACAAAAATAAACGTTTGATGATAATTTATTTAACACTGTCATTAGGAATCTGAAAGATTTCAGCCGTTGCATCAAAGAATGCGGTAATCCGAGTGTCAAAGTTATATTTGACGATGTATGAACGAAGGAAAGTTATTTAAAGCAGCGAATCGTTGGTATATTGAACAGTCTTTTTACTATAGCAGAGAATGTGCTGTACAGATATTAAGCGTCGAAGTTAACAAAACAGAAATAATTTGTTAAAGCAGAGAATAGTTGGTATACAGGGTGTACCTAAACTGGCGATAAATATTTTAATGACAAATACTTTGTAACATTTTAAGACAAAAATTCTGATACGAAAATGCCGGGGCTATAATAGTTTTCAAATGAGAGAAGTTTAAAGATAACGAATGAGAAGGTTAAATTTTCGCGCGCTCAGGGATGGTAACATGGCCAATGATAAAGGTGCTTTCATGAATCGAATGCCTTTGAGTAATGTGAAATTATTGTAAAGAAATTCAAATGTTTCATTAAGAAACTATTTTTGTTTGTCCGTAATAAATTATTTAATCAATAATTCAATATATCCATGATATGTGTTATTATGTCATATTTATTTGGTTAATTCATATGATGGTAATAAATCTCCGCGATGAAAATTGATCAAATCGATGAAATCATTTTTGTTCCAACTTTTGATTAAATTTGTCGATAAAATTATTAATACCGATTATTTATTCAATTCTGATACAAGTCTAGACACTCTCCAGACTCTTTCTTAAAAATCGTTATAAAATCTTAGGTGTTTAGAAAAGAAAGAAGTTAACATAATTAAATAAAATAGAAAGAATTAACGTAAAATAAATCAATACAGGCGTACTTTATTAAAACCCACAAAATAATTTTTAAATAAATTTTTTCAAAATATTATTTTACGACGTACATTACTATAAACTTCCTTTTTAATGTTAAAATTAATTTATTTACATAAATGGAAAAAAATTTTAAATTAAATTAAAATTACAAAATGTATGAATTAATAAAAACTAAAATACAAAACGTATAAACTAATAAAATTAAAAATACAAAACGTGTGAATTAATAAAATTAACTAATATGTACATGCAGGCAATCATTTTGCGGTCCAAACGCTCATTGCTCAAATTCAACAAAATATCTGTTATGAAAAACGTTAGCATTAGTCATGAACTGTTCATAATTTTTTCGTCAAAGCATTTGCAACTATTACGCCACAAATAATTTTAAATGCAACGACGAGTTTGTTACGACGTGCACGATTGTGCATCGAATGTGACGGTGGACACTTCAAACACGTTTTATAAATAGAGATATCATCTTCATACTATTAATTTGCTACTGGTTTTGAGAGAAAAAATTATGAACGGTTCATGACTAATGCTAACGTTTTTCTTAACAGATATTTTGTTGAATTTGAGCAATGAGCGTTTAGACCGCAAAATGATTGCCTGCATGTACATATTAGTTAATTTTATTAATTCACACGTTTTGTATTTTTAATTTTATTAGTTTATACGTTTTGTATTTTAGTTTTTATTAATTCATACATTTTGTAATTTTAATTTAATTTAAAATTTTTTTTTTATTGATGTAAATAAATTAATTTTAACATTAAAAAGGAAGTTTATAGTAATGTACGTCGTAAAATAATATTTTGAAAAAATTTATTTAAAAATTATTTTGTGGGTTTTAATAAAGTACGCCTGTTTTGATTTATTTTACGTTAATTCTTTCTATTTTATTTTATTATGTTAACTTCTTTCTTTTCTAAACACCTAAGATTTTATTACGATTTTTAAGAAAGAGTCTGGAGAGTGTCTAGACTTGTATCAGAATTGAATAAATAATCGGTATTAATAATTTTATCGACAAATTTAATCAAAAGTTGGAACAAAAATGATTTCATCGATTTGATCAATTTTCATCGCGGAGATTTATTACCATCATATGAATTAACCAAATAAATATGACATAATAACACATATCATGGATATATTGAATTATTGAATAAATAATTTATTACGGACAAACAAAAATAGTTTCTTAATAAAACATTTGAATTTCTTTACAATAATTTCACATTACTCAAAGGCATTCGATTCATGAAAGCACCTTTATCATTGGCCATGTTACCATCCCTGAGCGCGCGAAAATCTAACCTTCTCATTCGTTATCTTTAAACTTCTCTCATTTAAAAACTATTATAGCCTCGGCATTTTCGTATTAGAATTTTTGTCTTAAAATGTTACAAAGTATTTGTCATTAAAATATTTATCGCCAGTTTAGGTACACCCTGTATAAAAAGTACATATTTATATGCACGATAGATAGTTGTTATATAAATATGTACTTTTTATATACCAACTATTCTCTGCTTTAACAAATTATTTCTACTTTGTTAACTTTGACGCTTAATATCTGTAGCAGAAATAATTTGTTAAAGCAGAGAATAGTTGGTATATGAAAGGTATGCTTCGTAAGTTGAAGCGAGGTCCACTCTGTACAGGGTTGGGAGGGGGGATGCGGAGGGGGCCTTCGGTATTTTAAAGAAAAACAGAGACAATTTATAAAACAAAAAATGCTATATACAAGGAAGTATTATAATTTTATTGGTTTTGAGTAACAAACCTTTAAATTTCAAATTCTATGTACAAATGTCTACAAAGGGGCGAGAAATCCTCCGGGGCGAAGCCCGGGTGACCAGCTAGTATAGATTAACGAATGTCTGAAAACATATTTTACCCCTTTTTACTTCCTTAAGGGTCGAATTTCTAAAAATCCCTTCTTAGTGGGTGCTTACGTCATGAGAGGAATACACCCCTCGATTTTCATGTTTCTAGGTTCAGGGGTTTGGGCTGGGCGTTGATGAGTGAGTGAGTGAGTAAGTCAGTCAAGACATTTGTCTCTATATATACAGATAATAGATACTAAATATATCTTACTCTTAATTAGATTTAATTCAAGTCTATATTCATTTGCATATCGCAGCCGGTACAAATTCCAAATATGTATTACATCTCTCATTGCAAGGTAATCTTAATCTCAAAAGAAATTATTGAATATCAAATGAGAATTTAATAAGTATTTAAGGTAATTTATTTAATTCACGTTATTATTACAATGTATTTTAATGCCATTGTATCTAGTTGATTACGCAATTTAAAAAAAAATAATACTAAGATTTAAAATACTGAGAATACAAATAAATTGATTTATTTCGAACGACCAAACAAAGAACAAACACTACAATGTCTAATGTAAAAAGATATGTATTCCATTTGCATATATACAGGACATTTGTTGACATCTAATTTTTTTTTAGTCTTTATCACAAAGAACATAGTACATGAATAAATTTGACTGTGTTTGCTTATCAACATTAATTACAATTTCAAAAAATAAGCAAAACGCGTTCGTAATTAAATAAAGACGTTTATAATTGATAAATTTGTTTAACTCTTCAATTAGATGTTCGCAATTCTCCCACTCTCCCCTACAACCATTAAAATTATTTTTGTTAATGAATTTGTTGTGGAATACGGAAGCAGAAGTTATTTTTTTGAAAGTAATTGTTGGGCCGAGTAAAAGAACCGAAAGAAAAATACATAGGAATTAATTTACAGGAAATACGAAGGGTTCTATAATTCACACCTGAATCTAGATTTGCGCCTTTAGAGGTTGATTAGGGCAAAATCCTGAAATATGTTTTTAAGCATTTGTATGAGTGACCTTCGTAAGCAAAAACCAAGTCGATATCTTATCGGGCCTAAGAGATATTGACGAATCGGTAAAAATATATTTTAACCCTTTTCACACCCTTAAGGGCCGATTTTTTAAAAATCCCTTCTTAGTGGGTGCTTACGTCATGAGAGGAATACACCCCTCGATTTTCATGTTTCTAGGTTTAGGGGTTTGGGCTGGGCGTTGATGAGTCAGTCAGTCAGTCAGGACATTTGTCTTTATATATATAGATAGATGGATACTAAATATATCTTACTCTTAATTAGATTTAATTTAAGTCTATATTCATTTGCATATCGCAGCCGGTACAAAACCCAAATATATATTACATCTCATTGCAAGGTAATCCTAATCTCCAAAGAAATTATTGAATATCAAATGAGAATTTACTAAGTATTTAAGGTAATTTATTTAATTCACATTATTATTACAATGTATTTTAATGCCATTGTATCTAGTTTTTTACGTAGTTTTTAAAAAAATAATACTAAGATTTAAAATACTATGAATACAAATAAATTGATTTATTTTGAACGACCGAACAAATAACAAACACTACAATGTCTAATGTAAAAAGATATGTATTTCATTTGCATATATACAGGACATTTGTTGACATCTAATTTTTTTTTAGTCTTCATCACAAAGAACATAGTACATGAATAAATTTGATTGTGTTTGCTTATCAACATTAAGTACAATTTCAAGAAATAAGCAAAACTCGTTCGTAATTAAATAAAAATGTTTATAATTGATAAATAATCGTGGGATTTATTTAACTTTTCCCTTAGATGTTTGCGATTCTTCCACTCTCCCCTACGGCCCTTAAAATTATTTTTGTTAATAAATTTATTGTGGAATACGGAAGCAAATGTTATTTTTTTAAAAGTAATTGTTGGGCTGAGTATAATAACCGAAAAAATACCATTAATTAATTAATTTACAGGAGATACGAAGGGTTCTATAATTCACCCCTAAATCCAGAATTATCCCTTTAGAGGTTGATTAGCGCAAAATCCTGAAATATGTTTTTGAGCATTTGTATGGGTGACCTTCGTAAGTAAGAACCAAGTCGATATCTCATCGGGCCCAAGAGATATTGACAAATCCGTAAAAATATATTATAACCCTTTTCACACCCTTAAGGGCCGAATTTTGAAAAATCCTTTCTTAGTGGGTGCTTACGTCATGAGAGGAATACACCCCTCGAATTTCATGTTTCTAGGTTTAGAGGTTTGGGCTGGGCATTGATGAGTCAGTCAGTCAGTCAGTCAGCCAGTCAGCCAGTCAGCCAGTCAGCTAGTCAGCCAGTCAGCCAGTCAGACAGTCAGCCAGTCAGCCAGTCAGCCAGTCAGCCAGTCAGCCAGTCAGCCAGTCAGCTAGTCAGCCAGTCAGCCAGTCAGCCAGTCAGTCAGTCAGGACATTTGTCTTTATATATACAGGGTGTTACTAAAAGACCGGACACTAACTACATAGCGGTATTCCTTGTCAAAAACTGAGTCGAAAAGTCCTGAACCACTTTTTTCTATAATGCTTAATAAAGCCGTAATCATTGAGTAAAGTCAGTCCAACCAGCGCCGTTCTTTAGCCGGGCGCACGTCGGTGAGCCGTGCGCCTGATAGTGTGCGTGAGCGCTCCGCCGCGCGCGGCGGCACGGCACGGCGGCATGGCCGCAGCGGCCGCGCTATGCCCTTCGCGCGCGTTGCGTGCAATATTCTTACGCATTGTAATAATAGAAATAATTTTTTCTTGCACTAAAAATTACTTGTTACTCCTGTCAGAAGTACCTCCTTGCAGAAAATTTTGATAACGGATAGAACTTTCGCCAAGACATAACCATTATTAACATATGAAAATTTAAACCAATACAAAAAATTACACTGTATTTTACAATACAAAATTTTACAATACAAAAATTATTTTTTAAACAATCCGTTTAGTTAGATATCTTATCGTTAACTTAAATTAAATTATAAGACAAAGCACTTATTAAATCTTTCTACGAGTTTTGCCCAGTTACTCAGATGTAATAAATTTTTTGGGAGGAATTTACTGTAATAATTAGATGTTTAAATTATCTCGTACTTAAAGAAAATACATTAAAAATATTAAAAAATAAAAAAACATTTCTTCTTTTATGAGAAAATGATTTAATCCTAAGTCATGAATAACGCGGTTCAGATGTACAATCTTTTTGAAAAATAAGGTAAATAAGAGTAAAACGCCGAGCAAACAATATTAATTCTTATAGCGAATAATAAATAATAACACGTTTAATAACTTAACAAAATACAATACAAACGTGTCTGTCTTAGTTTAGACCCTCTTGTGTGTAACATTTCGCAATAATTTTAAATCTAATCGTCAATAATGCATAAATAAAAGTGTAGCTAATTTTTGTGATATTATTTTATTTAAAAGGCAGCAGTTAGTGATTTACCTTATATTCAACCTTTACCTTTTTTAACAACTTTACCGCTGACCAAATTTTACGAATACAATAACAGTTCACTTTTATTTATGCGTTATTGACGATTAGATTTAAAATTATTGCGAAATGTTACACACAAGAGGGTTTAAACTAAGACAGAAACGTTTGTATTGTATTCTGTTAAGTTATTAAACGTGTTATTATTTATTATTCGCTATAAGAATTAATATTGTTTGCTCGGCGTTTTACTCTTATTTACCTCATTTTTCAAAAAGATTGTACATCTGAACCGCGTTATTCATGACTTAGGATAAATCATTTTCTCATAAAAGAAGAAATGTTTTTTTATTTTTTAATATTTTTAATGTATTTTCTTTAAGTACGAGATAATTTAAACATCTAATTATTACAGTAAATTCCTCCCAAAAAATTTATTACTTCTGAGTAACTGGGCAAAACTCGTAGAAAGATTTAATAAGTGCTTTGTTTTATAATTTAATTTAAGTTAACGATAAGATATCTAACTAAACGGATTGTTTAAAAAATAATTTTTGTATTGTAAAATTTTGTATTGTAAAATACAGTGTAATTTTTTGTATTGGTTTAAATTTTCATATGTTAATAATGGTTATGTCTTGGCAAAAGTTCTATCCGTTATCAAAATTTTCTGCAAGGAGGTACTTCTGACAGGAGTAACAAGTAATTTTTAGTGCAAGAAAAAATTATTTCTATTATTACAATGCGTAAGAATATTGCACGCAACTCGCGCAAAGGGCATAGCGCGGCCGCTGCGGCCGTGCCGCCGTGCCGTGCCGCCGCGCGCGGCGGAGCGCTCACGCACACTATCAGGCGCGCGGCTCACCGACGTGCGCCCGGCTAAAGAACGGCGCTGGTTGGACTGACTTTACTCAATGATTACGGCTTTATTAAGCATTATAGAAAAAAGTGGTTCAGGACTTTTCGACTCAGTTTTTGACAAGGAATACCGCTATGTAGTTAGTGTCCGGTCTTTTAGTAACACCCTGTATGTCGGCGCTCAGTAGTTCGAGAGCTGAGATGGCAGATGGCGCGTTTAAGACGGTGGACACGGGAGGGATCTCTCCTCGGTTCAGAAGCAGGCTGGGTTGCGCAGTGGCGGATCGGGCCCGGTGTTTTTAGCGAAGCACTCTGAATCGATTGTTTGTAGTTTCCATAATAAAGGCTCAATAACAGGTTTGGTTGTACCGTTTACTTAGCCAGCTAGCCGTCAGCGTGTAGGATTCCAACCCAACCCGCGGTGAACCGAGAATGTCAACCGAAGAAGAGAGAGGACACGAAAAGGGGGACCCGGAACGAACCTTCGAGACCCCTCCCCCGACTAACCCTTCTATTACTATAACATCAGAAGTGGGATCGTCTCAACGCCGAACAACAGGACAAGCAGATTTTGACTCTTCATCGCTGAATACGGTAACAGATTTTTTTAAGTTTGCTATGACGGAAGTTATGGAAAAAATGAGTACAGAAAATAGAGCGACTGTGGCAGAGATGATGAGACTCATACGCCCGGATGAGCCTTTACGTACCCGGATATCAGACGTTTATTTTCCTTCGTATGATCCTGATGGTGGCACAGACGTGCGAGAGTGGGTTAACCTTATTTCTCGGACACAGAAAGAATATAACCTGAAAGACCATGAGGTTCGATTAAAAGCGGCTAGCGTGTTACAGGGTCGTGCAAAAACGTGGGCGGACGACAGCTTATTGAGAACGACCACTTGGGAGGAAATGTGTAAAGATATGTTAGAAACATTTGAGCCTGAATCGCGGTATTTCTCTGACGTGTTGAAATTTCGGAATTATACCATTGATGATGCCGTAGATGTTCCAGATTACATCTCCAAAGTCTGGAGAATGTTCAAGCGTATCGTGAAACCCAATCCTACTGAAGCAGATGCCGTAGAATTTGTAATTGGAAGTGTAGACGACGACAGAATTCGAACGGAATTGCTTAACAGTAAATCAAAGACAGTTCCGGAATTGATCGCAATTGCCAAAACGATGCAAAAAAGAAAATTACCGAATCGACAACGAGATCTTTCGAATAAAAAACCACGTAGTGAAGATGATCGACAGAAGGAACCATCAATTACTTGCTTCGTTTGCGGAAAAATTGGTCATCGTGCTCGCGATTGTAAAATGAACGCGTTGAACAAGGCTAAGGAGTCACAGCCATCCACGAGCAATCAAGGACGTCAGGGCCAAAGCGAATTAAAACAATCTTGCTCATTTTGCTCGAAGATTGGTCACACATTTGAAACTTGTTTTAAGCGAATGGAGTCAGAACGTAAGAATGTTAATTTATGTCAAGCGTCCACGCGCCCATGTAATGTCATAATGGCCAACTTTCGTGGACAACCCTTAGAATGCATCTTTGACAGCGGAGCGGACTGCTCTCTAGTACGAGAATCGATTGCGGCATCCCTACCAGGAGAGAGATTAAGCGTAATAAAATGCTTAAAGGGGATTGGTCCAATCCCTATCTTTTCGTCATCACAAATCAAGACCACATGCGAGATCGATGGATTGACAATTGAGTTAGAGCTTTATGTTGTTCTGGATCATGAGATACCTGTAAATGTATTAATTGGCAGAAATTTATTTGAGATTCCAGGAATTAGAGTAGAACTGACTAATTCAGGTACGACAATCGCAAGGGAGCCAGAAGAGCGTCAAGTGCTACAAGTTCAAGGTACACGATTTCATCTAATAGACAGTGACCTCACCAAAGCAGGAGACAAGGAAGTATTGAAGAATCTGTTAACTAAGTACGAGCGTATTTTCGTGAAAGGATACAGCAAGACAAGAGTTACCACGGGAAAACTCGTTATTCGCCTGAAAAATCAAGACAAGGTCGTCCAGCGGCGTCCCTATCGTTTAGCACCAGTAGAGAGGGAGAAGCTACAGAAAATTATAAATGAGCTTTTGGAGAACAACATTATTCGTGAGAGCCAATCACCATTCGCCAGTCCCGTCATACTGGTGAAGAAGAAAAACGGTGAAGATAGGCTCGTTGTTGATTATCGAGAACTTAACTCCAACACAGTGCGAGAACATTATCCACTGCCGTTGATAGCTGACCAGATTGATCCACTTGCGGACGCACAGTATTTCACGTGTTTGGATATGGCTTCTGGTTTTCACCAGATCCCCATATCAGAAGAATCGATTGAAAAACCGCATTTGTAACACCGGACGGGCAATACGAATACCTGACCATGCCATTCGGATTATGTAACGCCCCTGAGGTGTATCAAAGAGCAATCAACAAAGCTTTGAAAGAACTTCTCGGTAAGATAGCTCGGGTCTACATCGACGACGTGCTGATTCCCGGGCGAACGTTTGAGGAGGCTTTAGAGCGACTAGAACTCGTGCTTGAGGCCTTAATGGACGCTGGATTCTCGATAAATTTTGATAAATGTTTCTTTATGAAGAGATCTGTAGAGTATCTTGGATACGTTATTAAAGATGGTAAAGTCCGGCCCAGTCCATCTAAAATTGAAGCTTTGGCGCGGTCTCAAATACCGAAGAATGTTAAACAGGTGCGACAGTTTAATGGCCTGGCTGGATATTTTCGGAAGTTTATACCGAACTTTTCGCAAGAAATGATTCCGTTGTACGAGTTAACAAAATCAGGCGCCAAATGGGAATGGACCGATAATCATGAAGCTGTGAGGAGGAAGATAATCGACTAAATAACCTCAGCACCGCTACTAACCATTTTTAAAGAAGGTTTGCCAATCGAGTTACATACAGACTAGCTCGACGGGTTTCGGCGCAGTACTTATTTAGATCAAAGAAGGACGACAACACGTTGTAGCATACTTCAGTATGAGAACCACGAAGGCTGAATCAAACTATCATTCTTATGAGTTGGAGACATTATCGGTGGTACGGTCAGTAAAACATTTTCGACACTTTTTGTATGGTAGAAAGTTTACGATTGTTACAGACTGCAATGCCCTCAAAGCATCACGTTACAAGAAAGAGTTACTTCCACGTATTCATCGATGGTGGGCATTTCTTCAGCACTATGACTTCGAAGTGGAGTACAGAAAGGGAGAACGACTTAAACATGCCGATTTTTTTAGTCGGAACCATATCGTACCGGTTGTAATGAGCCTGACTAATGATGATGATTGGCTTATTATGGAGCAACACCGAGATCTGAAGCTGAAGGAGATTATTGATTCAAAGCAACTCAATCGAGAGTTGCATCCAGAGTATGAGTTAAGAAACGGGGTTCTTTGTTTTAAAAGACAAATTAATGACAAATGTGTTTCTCTGAAGGTAGTCCCCCGATCGTATCAATGGAGTCTAATAAATCACTATCATCAGGCCATAAAACATTTTGGTTGGGAAAAAACCCTGGACAAACTACGAGAAAACTTCTGGTTTCCTAATATGTCAACCACGGTACGGAATTTTGTGGACCGTTGCGTCGTTTGCAAGACTATGAAGGGGCCGTCAGGAGCAACACAAGTGGAATTACATCCGATAGACAAAGTTGCAGAACCATTTCATACTATTCACATTGACATCTCAGGCAAATTGAGTGGACCCGCCGTTAAGAAAGGGTATGTGTTTGTGGCGATCGATGCGTTTACAAAATTCGTAATTTTGAAATACGCCAATTATAAGTCCCAACAGTCAGCTTTAGAGCACTTAAAAGAAGTTGTATTTCTCTTTGGAGCAACAAAGCGAATCATTGTAGACGGTGACGGAGCATTCCTGTCACAATATAAAACCTATTGTGAATCCTACAATATTGAATTGCACCAAACTGCAGCTTACACGAGTAGATCAAACGGACAGGTTGAACGTATGATGCGAATACTTAAAAATGGACTGACTATAATGGAAAACACAGAAGAGAATCGTTGGGAAGCTTCTTTGGGAGCTTTACAATTGGCAATGAACTGTACAGTTTCTAAGGCAACGGGAAAGTCACCGATCGAACTCTTAACGGGAAAAAGAGGATGTGTACCACCCGAATTACTGTCATTAATAGACTACGAAAACGAGAGAGTCGATACTGAGTCGTTTCGGTCCGCAATACGGGAGAAGATAGCTGAGAACTCCGCTACAGCCAAGATTAAATTCGACAAGGGGAAAGCGAAGGTGCACCGCTTTAAACTAGGAGAATACGTCCTTGTAAACGAAAACCCGCGACTCGGAACAAAACTGAGCCCCAAATTCAGTGGACTTTTTGAAGTAAAGAAGGTGCTGCCTAACGACCGGTATGAGGTGCGAAGGATAACTGGGAGAGGTCGTCCGCGAAAGGTGGTGCACGAAAACCTAAGAAGAGCACCTACATTCGGAGGACATGACGAGCGAGACCGTGGGGCCGAATCAGTGGATGATGATGGCGTTGCAGAGTCAGAGACGGCTGAGACGTCTAAAACCAGGTAGATAAACTGTTTAAACGAGTTACATTGCATGTGCGAGCGCGCACTGACCGATATGGGCGCTAAGGCCCTGAGGTCAAAAGGAGCGTGCGCTGGCCGATAAGGGTGTTGAGGCCCTGAGGTCAAAATGAGCGTGTACTAAACGATATGGGCGCTGAGGCCCTGAGAATAAAAGAAGATTGTGTTGGCCGATATGGGCGCTGAGGCCTTGAGGTCATGAGAGATAAAATAATGAAACATGTGTTTTCTAATAATTTGTGTTGCAAAATTCTAATACGTGTGTGCAATTTGTATGGATTTTTGTTGGCTATTTTAGTGACATGTAAAGTTGGCGCAGGGACGCGCCGCTTGTCAGTATGGCCGTGTCGGCGCTCAGTAGTTCGAGAGCTGAGATGGCAGATGGCGCGTTTAAGACGGTGGACACGGGAGGGATCTCTCCTCGGTTCAGAAGCAGGCTGGGTTGCGCAGTGGCGGATCGGGCCCGGTGTTTTTAGCGAAGCACTCTGAATCGATTGTTTGTAGTTTCCATAATAAAGGCTCAATAACAAGTTTGGTTGTACCGTTTACTTAGCCAGCTAGCCGTCAGCGTGTAGGATTCCAACCCAACCCGCGGTGAACCGAGAATGTCAACCGAAGAAGAGAGAGGACACGAAAAGGGGGACCCGGAACGAACCTTCGAGACCCCTCCCCCGACTAACCCTTCTATTACTATAACATATATAGATGGATACTAAATATATCTTACTCTTAATTAGATTTAATTCAAGTCTATATTCATTTGCATATCGCAGCCGGTACAAATTTCAAATATGTATTACATCATTGCAAGGTAATCTTAATCTCAAAAGAAATTATTGAATATCAAATGAGAATTCACTAAGTATTTAAGGTAATTTATTTAATTCACATTATTATTACAATGTATTTTAATGCCATTGTATCTAGTTTTTTACATAATTTAAAAAAAGATAATACTAAGATTTAAAATATTAAGAATACAAATAAATTGATTTATTTCGAACGACCGAACAAAGAACAAACACTACAATGTCTAGTGTAAAAAAATATGTATTCCATTTGCATATATACAGGACATTTGTTGACATCTAATTTGTTTCTAGTCTTTATCACAAAGAACGTAGTACATGAATAAATTTGATTGTGTTTGCTTTTCAACATTAATTACAATTTCAAAAAATAAGCAAAACCCGTTCGTAATTAATTAAAACGTTTATAATTGATAAATTTGTTTAACTCTTCAATTAGATGTTCGCAATTCTTCCACTCTCCCCTACAACCCTTAAAATTATTTTTGTTAATGAATTCGTTGTGGAATACGAAAGCAAAAGTTATTTTTTTGAAAGTAATTGTTGGGCCGAGTAAAAGAACCGAAAAAAAAATACATAGGAATTAATTTACAGAAGATACGAAGGGTTCTATAATTCACCCCTGAATCTAGATTTGCGCCTTTAGAGGTTGATTAGGGCAAAATCCGGAAATATGTTTTTAAGCATTTGTATGAGTGACCTTCGTAAGCAAGAACCAAGTCGATATCTCATCGGGCTTAAGAGATATTGACGAATCCGTGAAAATACATTTTAACCCTTTTCACACCCTTAAAGACCGAATTTTTAAAAATCCCTTCTTAGTGGGTGCTTACGTCATGAGAGGAATACACCCCTCAAATTTCATGTTTCTAAGTTCAGGGGTTTGGGCTGGGCGTTGATGAGTCAGTCAGTCAGGACATTTGTCTTTATATATATAGATTTATTTTTAAAAAGATCGCAACTTCTTCTGGCGTTGCGACCACCAGTTAAATATTTTAAATACATTTTGTAATGCACAATTCTTAACATGTTTTCCGCATCGCATAGCCCGGACCCCCTATGCGGACACCCTACGCGGTACCCCCTCCACGTGGACCATAGCGCGCGTCCCCCTCGGACTCCCTCGCCTAGTGACGCATAGTAACATCTAGATTATTTGAGGATTCGATATCTTCGTAATCTGCATCCAAAGTCTCGATGATTAGGTTTTCTGTCGCATCACTCAAGCATATCCACCAGCCATTCTCGTTTGTGGCATCCCTTGACGTACACGAGAGCGTCTCGTCATCCTCTTCTATACCGAGCACAGCCGATGTAATTAGGCGTTTCGCCATGCTGTACGGGACCATCTCGTCTTCCCATCCTAATTTATGATGATTAGCAGTCAACCAAGAAGCAGATGACTTGTCGGATTTTGTGAGGAGATTCCATGGCATGGGGCATGTAAAAATGAAATGCGCCAGAACGGTTCCGTTTTTCAACACCGCCACCTCCTTTACGACAAATTTCATCCCGACGATAAATCCTTGCAGATCGAAAAACGTTGGCACGATCATGATGTAACAAAATAGCAATCTATACTATAGCTTATTGCGATACATCTGTCTCACTTGTATTGGAATATTTGCAATTAGTGCAATGTACATGATTTTGCGCACTACGTTAGACAGCGGGCGTTAGACAGCGGGTATTCGATTACGCGATCATGCAAGATGAGGCAATAGGCGGTAGTATTTGCGGGTACATTCTCCTTACAGTCAAATTCTATTCGCACATCCACGGTTAGCGCTCTTGACAGACTCGTTTTGTCGCGAGCAATCGATGACAACAAAAGTCCTTTCGTCAGGAATGTGGCCACGGTGCACAACGTTTCATAGCAGTCGTATACGTAATAAGCTTTACGAAAACGTGCATACATATAAAAAAGAATGGCGTACCGTTTTTTACCAAAATCTAGATTCAAGTCGTCGTACGGATAAAATTCAGAGTTTAGATAAAGCTTGACATTGGTCAAGTTACAGTCACCGAATACGCTAACATCTTTAGACATGATATTCTTGCGACCGGTTTGCAGCGCAAAGATAACGTATCGCGACTTCTCTAGCTGAGTCGCAGTCTTGACGGCCCATGAATACTTGGTCGTGCTCTGCAACAGGGGGTACTCATACAGATCCCACGAGCGAAAACTGACACTAAGATATCGCCCGCTTTCCAAAGCCCGTAACAGGGACAGTTTATTGACCTCGTTTAATGTAACATGAGGCATTCGCCACTGTACTTTAAACAATTCAATTTCCGGCGCCGTCACAGGATTTCCCACAATGCAATTGTTATCGCTATGCGCTCGTATCAAAATTAATTCGTGACGACCGTTAACAACCACGCGTTTGTAATCCTCGCAAAAGCCCAGCAACATCTTGAGCGGTACGCAAAAGTTGAAATATTCTTCCGGTATGCTCGATCCAACGTCCCATCCAGCATTCCGCATGATCTGAGCACTGTCATAAGTTAGCGAAACATAATTCTTGATAGTACTGGTTATTCCAACGTTTATATTGCGATCAATCTCCAAGCTGTTGAGCTCATATCGAATTTCGTCAAACATGAACGCCACGCAATTATTTACAAGAGTTGCCACAGACTCGTCATTCATTTTCTTTATCTTCAACATTCCTTCGACGTAGAGAAAGCTTTCACACGGCAACGTGTATAAATCTTGCTGTTGTATGGGTATTCTTATCTCGTCGTTATGCCCAAACATCGTGTTGGCGTACAGATGGTACGTATGAGACTCAATCTTGACGACGCTGTTGTCGAAGATCGGTTCACCTCCAATGTTCAAGATATTAGCCATTTCGCACCACAAAACGGTAAAAATACCGATGAGGGGAACAAGCCCCGATGACCTTGACTTTGACATATGTTGTGAAGGTCATTACCCTGAGTGACCTTCAAAAGGTTTTAGCCGTCGCTCGTTGTTTGTTAAAAAGTTATTAACAAAAGAAGTTTGACAAATATAGCAGTTACTTTGAGTACTAAAAGACATGAACGACTAATATGTATGTGGAAATAATCTATATATATGAAGACAAATGTCCTGACTGACTGACTGACTGACTCACTGACTCATCAACGCCCAGCCCAAACCCGTGAACATAGAAACATGAAATTCGAGGGGTGCATTCCTCTCATGACGTAAGCACCCACTAAGAAGGGATTTTTAAAAATTCGGCCCTTAAGGGTGTGAAAAGGGTTAAAATGTATTTTCACGGATTCGTCAATATCTCTTAGGCCCGATGAGATATCGACTTGGTTCTTGCTTACGAAGGTCACCCATACAAATGCTCAAAAACATATTTCAGGATTTTGCCCTAATCAACCTCTAAAGGGATAAATCTGGATTTAGGTGTGAATTATAGAACCCTTCGTATCTCCTGTACATTAATTCCTATGTATTTTTCTTTCGGTTCTTATACTCGGCCCAACAATTACTTTAAAAAAAATAACATTTGCTTCCGTATTCCACAACGAATTTATTAACAAAAATAATTTCAAGGGTTGTAGGGGAGAGTGGAAGAATTTCGAACATCTAAGAAAGAAGTTAAATAAAGCCGACGATTATTTATCAATTATAGAAGTCTGCATTTTAAATGATACTCCAGTTATTTGGCTTTAAATTACGATAAATAATATTAATATTTATTTGCCATTCGGAGTTACCCGCCGCACGCGGGGCAATGCCGAATCGTAGCTGGGGTAATTACAAACGGGTTTTGCTTATTGTTTAAACTTATAATTTAGGTAAATCTATACAGGGTGTCCCAGGACCTCACCGACAAACTTTGAGGAATGATAGGTCACACAGAGAGGATCATTTTTTGTTAAGGAACATATGGTCGCTGACGCGTCCTTAAGGAGCTATGCATCCGAAAAGTCAGATCTCCGGTAAAATGTTTTGCACAAATAAAATTTAATGTAATTAACTCTCAGAAGAGTGAGATAGAAAGAGAGGGAGTGCACCCGGGTGGGGAATCGGAACGCAGTCCTGCAGTACAGTACGTGTACGTAGGTGATACCCCCCCCCCCCCTCTGATTGACCGAATAAATGCTGCGTTTCAACAAATCCGAAACAACCCTGTCATACTCGACAGAGTTGGACAATCAATGCTGCGAAGGTGTCAAGAATGTAATGAGGTACAGGGCAGGCAATTTGAACAGCTATTATTGTAAATTTTCAGAACATGCAAGAAAAAATAAATTTTATTTGTTTAAAACATTTTACCGGAGATCTGACTTTTCGGATGCATAACTCCTTAAGGGGGGATCCTCATGTAGACGACTGAAAATAAAGGGATTTTCGGGAATTTTTTTAAAAGAAACTATTTAATAAATCGCTTTGATAAGTTTTGGGCTATTTTATTTGAAGATTTAAGTACGTAAAAAAATTTTTTTTACTTTAAAAAAAAAATTATATAATATGTTTATAGGGCGTAAGAAAAAGCGTCGGTTTTAAACGGTGGGCATTCTAGCTCCTTGTTTACTCGTGCGAAACAAAAAAACAAAAAGATTTCTTATTGTTTATAAACATAGTTTGTCGGTGAACCTAAAAAAATGCAAAAAAGTTGAAAATTGACAAAATGGCGGCAATTTAAACAAAAAAATGCAATTTTCACTCACAAATGTGAACTTTATTAATTCAATAAAATTGTTTAAATTAATAATTTTATTAATTTTAGAGGTTCATCGACTAGTAAATTTAATAAACTATGTGTACGTACAGAGCCAATTTGATTGGTCAAATAGTTTTTGAGTTATCGTGCCCACCAATTTCAAAAACGTAGTTTCGAGATAAACGCGTTTAAAGTTTTCGCCGCTCGTATACCCGCACGTATACCTGCGCGCAAGAAATGGCTGTGAGGCCTTTAAAACTTCGAATTTTATATTGTAACCTTGGGAATGTATTCCACGAATAGTGTACTATTGATTACAATAAAAAAAAAAAATCGATTTTTTAGACCGTCTACATGAGGATCCCCCCTTAAGGTCGCGTCAGCGACCATATGTTTCTTAACAAAAAATGATCCTCTCTGTGTGACCTATCATTCCTCAAAGTTTGTCGGTGAGGTCTTGGGACACCCTGTATATATAGAAGAAAATGTCCTGACTGACTGACTGACTCACTGACTCATCAACGCCCAGCCCAAACCCCTGAACCTAGAAACATGAAATTCGAGGGGTGCATTCCTCTCATGACGTAAACACCCACTAAGAAGGGATTTTTAAAAATTTGGCCCTTAAGGGTGTGAAAAGGGTTAAAATGTATTTTTACGGATTTGTCAATATCTCTTAGGCCCGATGAGATATCGACTTGGTTCTTGCTTACGAAGGTCACCCATACAAATGCTCAAAAACATATTTCAGGATTTTGCCCTAATCAACCTCTAAAGGGATAAATCTGGATTTAGGTGTGAATTATAGAACCCTTCGTATCTCCTGTAAATTAATTAATTAATAGTATTTTTTCGGTTGTTATACTCAGCCCAACAATTATTTTTAAAAAAATAACATTTGCTTCCGCATTCCTCAATAAATTTATTAACAAAAATAATTTTAAGGGCCGTAGGGGAGAGTGGAAGAATTGCAAACATCTAAGGGAAAAGTTAAATAAAGTCCACGATTATTTTTCAATTATAAACGTCTTTATTTAATTACGAACGGGCTTTGCTTATTTTTTGAAATTGTAATTTATTTGATAAGCAAACACAGTCAAATTTATTCATGTACTATGTACTATGTACTATGTACTATGTGATAAAGACTAAAAACAAATTAGATGTCAACAAACGTCCTGTATATATGCAAATAGTGTTTGTTCTTTGTTCGAAATAAATCAATTCAATAAATCGTTCGAAATAAATCAATTTAATTGTAATCTTAGTATTTTAAATCTTAGTATTGTTACACACGCGAAGCGAAGCTTCCGCACTTTCGCGACACAGCACGGCACTCTTGCACTTACTCGACACTCACGCAATAATAACACAGAGGTTACGAAAACCAGACTCACGTATATTTACAGTTCCTCAATACAAAAGTGTCAACACACAAGAACAGTTCTCAAAGACCAAGTTAAATCAATAATCCCCGCGTTGCTAAGGACGCTACGCAACTTCACGGGAATGACCGCTCGCTTCAGCTCGGATCAAGGGCCGTCTCAGCGCGGGCGTAACACTGCCCTCCCTCTTCAGATTGTCGTCCCGACAATCCGGAAGGGCAGTTCTTGCGTCAGGGCGTTCTCCCGTTCCCACGGCTTCCAGGAAACTGTACGGTCTCTTGCCCTACCCTGGGCTGCTGCCACAGGGCGCCGTCCTCTTCAGCTCCTACCGCTCTCCCCAGGCAGTCCCCAACGACATCCCGTCTTCTCTTCGGGAAACTCCAAGGCGACTCCCAGCTTCCACGCAGAGAATCTCGCCCTCCAGTACGCACAGCACAGACCCATTTCTCCAGCCCGACGCTAAGCTTTCTTCGGCGTGTTTTCTCTCTTGAAGTTCTTCAGACAGGAGGGGGGAAAATTTCATCGAGGACCCAATATCTCAAAGAGACTCCCCCTGTCACCTGCCTCGGCATTCGCCCTAAGTCCCACGGAAAAACCTCGGTACAAAAACCGTGGGCGAGGCAGGCTTGCAGAGATGCTGCCATGGAACTTCATCTCGCCTTTTCGAGTTCTCCGCATCTCCTCTGGCCAGTAACAAATTTTCCTAAAACACAAAACGTCAAGCGCAGAGAACACACAACAAAATATTTAAAAATTCTTACTTAGTAACTATAGTAGTCTCCGGGTTCCGATCTAACCTTCTAATTTCCTATTCGAAAAAGGAGCTAGTCTATCAGCATGAACTACTTTATTTTTATGTCTTGGCGACTTTCGAATACAATAAACTACCTCACTCAGTTTTTCAACTATGAAAAAGGGGCCTTCCAAATTGCTCTGCAATTTAGGGGCTTTCCCCTTCTGTCTCCGAGGATTATAAAGCCACACCTTTTCCCCTTCCTGAAAAAGAATCTGCCTAGCCCCTCGATCATACCGGGTTTTCACACAAGAAGATTTGAGATTAATCCGTCCCCTAATATTGAAATGGATCTCCTCGAGCTTTTCTCTCAAGTTCCTAATATAACCTCTAGCTACTTGCGGATCTTCCCCAGGAGGTTTCGGAGGACTCTCCCTTAACAAGTCCAAAGGCAGCCTAAGGTCTCGAGCAAAGTATAACTCCGCCGGAGTCACACCAGTGGTTTCATGTTTTGAAGATCTGTACGCCAGCAAAAACATAGGAATCCAATGATCCCAATCCCTCTGATTCTCTGAAATAAACTTAGCAAGATAATTTATTAGAGTTTGGTGCTGACGCTCAACTTGTCCGTCCGATTGAGGATGTAAGGCGGTGGTTCTCGTTTTTTTAATTCCAAGGAGTACCATTAACTCTGCAAAAAGTTTTGATTCAAAATTCCTTCCCTGATCCGTATGGACCTCAGAGGGAATACCATGCCTGGAGACAATCTCTTTTACAAAAACTTCCGCCACCGCTTTCGCTCTTATATTCCTCAAGGGAAAGGCTTCCACCCACTTGGTGAAACAATCCACAACGGCAAGAAGATATTTCTTCCCAGACAAAGTTGTAGGAAGAGGACCAAGGATGTCCATCTGAATCCTTTCAAACGGGGCCCCGACATTGTAAATTTGCAAAGGGGATTTCCCTTTACCTGAGGGGCCCTTTTTGGAGATACAAATTTTACATGAACTGCACCAGTATTCGACATCCTGCTTGCAAGTGGCCCAAAAGAATCGCTTCCTAATTTTATCAAGGGTCTTATTGATTCCAAAATGCCCTCCAGAGGGAGAATCGTGAGCCTGCTCCAAAATCTCTCTGACTCGTTTACGAGGGACTACTATTTGCAGAAAACTCGATTTCAAATTCGGGGCCTCCCACCTTTTATAAAGAATCCCGTTCTTTAAACTTAGCGCGTCCCAATAAGACCAATAGATTCGAGCGGACACGTCTGCAGAAGCTATTTCTGAACGAGGAGGGCGTTTCCCCGTTTCCTTGGCGCGATAGATTTCAGAAATACTAGGGTCTTCTCTTTGTTCTTTTCGCCAAGTTTCCAAATTTGCTCCTACAAACTCTATTCAAGCAACCACATTTTCCGTCTCAATTGTGTTTTTCTTTTCAATTCTTGTACAATATTCACAACCCATCGTCTCGCATTGCCGCCTGGATAATCCATCAGCATTGTTATGGGAAAGCCCTTTGCGGTAAATGATTTCGAATTCGTACTGTTGGAGTCTCTCCAGCCATCGAGCTAGCTGCCCTTCCAGGTCTCTGAAAGACATCAGCCATCTCAAGGAAACATGATCCGTGCGGATCAAAAATTTTCGTCCTAAAAGATAATGGTGAAATGATTTAAGGGAATCAACAATCGCCAGAAGCTCTCGTCGAGTCACGCAATAATTCCTCTCTGCTTTACTAAGCACGCGACTAAAGTAAGCGATAACTCTTTCTACTCCATCTTGTTTCTGCGATAAAACCGCCCCGATTCCTGTATTCGACGCGTCGGTGTCTAAAATAAATTCCCCTTCTCCTTTTGGGAAAGAGAGTACCGGGGAGGAAGATAATTTCCGTTTTAATTCCCCGAAGGCGTGTTGGCATTTTTCATCCCAAATAAATTTGGTTTTACTCTTCGTTAACGTGAATAGAGGTTTGGCCAAAGAAGAAAACTCTTTAACAAATTTTCGGTAGTAAGAACAAAATCCGAGGAAACTACGTAACAGCGATTTAGTATGGGGAGCCTTCCAATCTCTAACGGCAGCAATCTTTTCAGGATCAGTGGAAACCCCGCTCTCTGAAATTACATGACCTAAATATTTTACGTTTTTACCGAAAAGAACGCATTTTTTCAAATTTATCTTCAAATTCGCTTCGCGAAACCGTAGAAATACTTTTTTAAGATTGTCTAGCATTTCAAGGAAATTTTTTGCGAAAATTACCACATCATCAAGATAAACCAAACAGATTTTAAATAACAATCTTCGTAAAACCTTTTCCATAAGGCGTTGAAAAGTCGCGGGGGCATTACACAGACCGAAAGGCATGACTGTAAATTGTCAAAGCCCGCCCCCGACAGAAAACGCGGTTTTCTCCCTATCCTGAGGACGAATCTTTACCTGCCAATAGCCGCTTTTCAAATCCAAGGTGGAAAACCATGAGTTTCCGAAAAGTTGGTCGAGGATATCGTCAATTCTAGGGAGGGGATAGGAATCTTTTACGGTCACAGCATTTAGTTTTCTGAAGTCAATGCAAAACCTTATTGTTCCATCTTTCTTTTTAACTAAGACAACCGGGGAAATCCAAGGACATTGCGACTCTTCGATTACACCTTGTCCCTTCATTTCCTCAATAATTTTCTCTACCTCCCAACGCATCTGAATCGGGACTCGACGAGGTCTTTGTTTAATGGGAAGAGAATCTCTCACATCTATTTCATGGTTAAGTATATCACAATTTCCTGCAACAATATTCTCAGAAAACACATCTTGAAAATCGCACAAAAAGTTAGCAAAAATTTCCTTCTGACCCAAATTCAATTCCTTAGAATTGTTAATAAAGAGTTCTTTTAATAAAGGAGGGACATTTTCAGAAAAGTCTTCAATTCTGGAGCAATAAAGAACTTTTTCCTCAGAAGATTCCAAGTTGCCAAAAGCAGATTCAAAAATGTTTTCTAAATTAATCTTCTTAAGAAAATCTACCCCCAAAAGGCAACTATCACCAATTTCTGCCACTAACATTGGCATCTCAAGAGAATGTCTCCCTAATTCGACCTTTACCAAAACTTTAAACTCGACAGGAACCTTCTCTCCTGTTGTGGGATATTTTAAATTGCAATTTCCTATTCGAATTTTCTCTTTTCCTTTCTCTAACATTTTTTTATTCAGGATAGAAACATCGGAACCCGTGTCTATCTTAAAAGAACAATTTTTACCATCCAATTTTCCAACATAACAAAAATTATCAAAATTATCTCTTATTCGGTTTACAAGAAATGTCCCCGAATAATTTAAAACCGGGGGGTTTGTCGCGCAAGTTGATCTTCCCCCGCTGAGATCAACTAAATTTCGTTTCCCTTGAAACTAGGGCAATCGGAACGGAAGTGCCCCGTCTTTCCACAAGACCAGCACTCCCCCCGACCGGTCCTAAATCCACCCCGAGGTCCGCCACCCTTACCTCCTTTCTCCTCTCCCCTCTCTCCCCCCTTAATTCCCGCACTTTGCGAAGAGCGACTCTCCTCCTTTCCGAAACGTCTCTCAAAATTCTCCTTTCTCTTTTTAAAATTACAATTTTCTCCTTGAATAATTTTTACGGCTTTAGCTCTTTCCACCGCCAATTTTAAAGAGGTCACCCCCTCTAATTGAAGAGTCCTCTTAACGAAGCCGCTAGTTAGCGCCGAGATAAATTGAGCGCAAGCAATTTTGTCACGGACCGCAAAAGGACATTCGGGGTACGCCAATCGCGCTAATCTTTCGAGTTCGGACCCGAGTTCAGCTAAATCTTCCCCAAATTTCTGCCTCCGGTTTGTGAACTGCGAATAATAATCTTGCGAAAGGTGCCCTTCACCAAAACGCAACTCGAGTTTTGATTTAAGCTCCGGATACTCCAAATTATCCAAATCCTGCACATTCTCTAAAACCGAACGCGCTTTACCCCTTAAACACGAGGCTAGAATAATTGTCTTTGACGCATCGCTCCACATATTCGCTCGAGAAATCAACTCAAATTGCGAAAGAAATTCCCGCAACGGAATTGTCCCGTCATATGTGTCGGGCTTTAATTTAAAAATCTGTTCCCGCTCTAACCCGCAACGCGCGTCTCCCCCTTCGCGGCTCACACCCGCGAACGTGAAACGCGAACCCGAATCCGCCGTGGGTCTAAATTCAAAGGGACTTAGCTGTGTGGGCTCCCGAAGACGTTGCAGCTCCTCATCCCGCTGCCGCAATAACGCTACGTAGTCTCCTTCCCTCCGAGCGTGTTCCTCGCGTAAAAGTCGCATCTCCTGCAACATTGCCTGGAGGATCTCCGTCTCTGTCGAAGGCTGCGGGGCATCCGTACTAGGTGTAACCGCACGCGCCCTCTTCCTGGAGGGAGCTGTCGTGGCCGTCGTGGGTGCCGCGCTCGCCGGAGCTGTCGTGGCCGTCGTGGGTGCCGCGCTCGCCATTCCGTCTTACACTCCTCGTTCTCTTCGCACTTCGCCCGTCCGATCCCGGACGAGCCCCCAAATGTTACACACGCGAAGCGAAGCTTCCGCACTTTTGCGACACAGCACGGCACTCTTGCACTTACTCGACACTCACGCAATAATAACACGGAGGTTACGAAAACCAGACTCACGTATATTTACAGTTCCTTAATACAAAAGTGTCAACACACAAGAACAGTTCTCAAAGACCAAGTTAAATCAATAATCCCCGCGTTGCTAAAGACGCTACGCAACTTCACGGGAATGACCGCTCGCTTCAGCTCGGATCAAGGGCCGTCTCAGCGCGGGCGTAACAGTATTATTTATAATCTTAGTATTACTTTTTTTTAAGATACAATGACATTAAAATACATTGTAATAATAATGTGAATTAAATAAATTACTTCAAATACTTAGTAAATTCTCATTTGATATTCAATAATTTCTTTTGAGATTAAGATTACCTTGCAATAATGTATTGTAATACATATTTGGAATTTGTACCGGCTGCGATATGCAAATGAATATAAACTTGAATTAAATCAAATTTAGAGTAAGATATATTTAGTATCTATCTATATATATAAAGACAAATGTCCTGACTGACTGACTCATTGACTGACTCACTCATCAACGCCCAGCCCAAACCCCTGAACCTAGAAACATGAAATTCGAGGGGTGTATTCCTCTCATGACGTAAGCACCCACTAAGAAGGGATTTTTAGAAATTCGACCCTTAAGGGTGTGAAAAGGGTTAAAATTTATTTTCACGGATTCGTCAGTATCTCTTAGGCCCGATGAAATATCGACTTGGTTCTTACTTACGAAGGTCACCCATATAAATGCTCAAAAACATATTTCAGGATTTTGCCCTAATCAACCTCTAATAGCGCAAATCTAGATTCAGGGGTGAATTATAGAACCCTTTGTGTCTCCTGTGAATTAATTTCTATGTATTTTTCTTTCGGTTCTTATACTCAGCCCAACAATTACTTTTAAAAAGGTAACTTTTGCTTCCTTATTCCACAATAAATATATTAACAAAAATAATTTTAAGGGTATGGGAAAGTGGAAGAATAGCGAACATTTAAGGGAAAAGTTAAATAAAGACGACGATTATTTATCAATTATAGAAGTCTGTTTCAAGTAATATTCCAATTATTTGGCTTTAAATTACAATAATATTTATAAATTTTCAACGTGAACAATTTTAAACAAAAAGCAAAACTTTGCCATTTGGAGTTACCCGCCGCACGCGGGGCAATGTCGAATCGTAGCTGGGGTAATTACGAACGGGTTTTGCTTATTGTTTAAAATTATAATTTATGTTGATAATCTACCTTGAAAAAATCCAAGTAACATCTATACCTTGAAAAAATCAAAGTAATCAAGAGACACGGTAGCGTCTCGCGCCAAGTACGCGCGGAGCGAGACCGCCGTGACTCTATTAACGCGACGCGACGAGTTGCAAGTACCCGAGGTTTTGAGATCTCGATAACTAGCTTAATGGATAGCTTGGACCAAATTTGTATAATAAAAGTGTTTTTATTTTTCCGCTACGTGCCCTACAAGCGGAGATATTGCAATGCAAAACTCGAAGCTGAAAATTTACAATTAAGAAACGTCGTTCTCCGTTTGCTGTGTTCGCCACCGCGGCCCCCTTCGCATCACCCCTTCCGACCCTGTACAGAGTGGACCTCGCTTCAACTTACAAAGCATACTTTTCATATACCAACTATTATCTGCTTTAACAAATTATTTCTGCTACAGATATTAAGCGTCGAAGTTAACAAAGCAAAAATAATTTGTTAATGCAAAGAATAGTTGGTATATAAAAAGTACATATTTATATAGCAACTATTCATCGTGCATGTAAATATGTACTTTTTATATACTTTTATATTTATATGTACTCTTCACATACCAACTATTCTCTCTTTTAACAAATTATTTCTGTTTTGTTAACTTTGACGCTTAATATCTGTACAGCACATTCTCTGCTATAATAAAAAGACTGTTCAACATACAAACGATTCGCTGCTTTAAATAACTTTCCTTCGTTCATACATCGTCAAATATAACTTTGACACTCAGATTACCGCATTCTTTGATGCAACGGCTGAAATCTTTCAGATACCTAATGATAGTGTTGAATAAATTATCATCAAACGTTTATTTTTGTATTTATTACTAGCCAAATACCCGTGCTTCGTTACGGTATTTAATTATTTTAAGTCGATTTTGACTCCAATAAACTTTCGTTTGATTGCCATGAACAATACTATCTCTTGACATAATAAAAATGAATTAAAATCATGTTAGTGTTTGTTCGTACTTTTGCTCCAATTCTATTGCTTCAGATTTAAATTTCTTCATCGTATTGTTCATTTCCTCTGTTGTCTATGTACTAACTGATGTCTACAATGGGGCGAGAAGTCCTCCGGGGCGAAGCCCGGGTAACCAGCTAGTACATGTATAAACGAAGGAATGTCATTTAAAGCAACGAATCGTTGATATATTGAACAGTCTTTTTGTTAAAGCAGAGAATAGTTTGTATACAAAAGAATATATGCAATTTTATGGGTCAAAAAACATAAATCTAAATTATTCTCTGCTTTAACCATAATTGTATGATTATAAAATGGAAGAAGATTTCGCGTTGGATACTCTTTAAACCCATCATAGAGACTTTAAAGCAGATTGTCGAAAACACCGTTGGCGAAGAACCTAAAATGGTAAAAATTGAGAACGAAACGGCATCATCGGGTGAAGACAAAGAGCCAAAGTTTAAGAGAAAACGATCAAACTTTTCGTTTGACAGCGCCAAGCGAAAACGATCAAAGGCCTCGTTTGATGACTTTGTAATGGCTTCAACTCCGGTTACGTCAAAGTTGAAACGATCGAAAACTGTGCCATCTACTCTAAACAAAACAGTCAAAATTTTACAACCGCGTAAATAAAAAGCTCCACAGAATTTACCACCGATAACCTCTACACCGACCACGACTGTGAAAACAGTACAACCTACAATGCTTGATTCACTCGTAAACGGGAATGTTTTCGAAACCACGGACGACTCGCTCATGACATCCGTTCGAAATAAGTTACAAACGCAGGAGGGTCGAGAAGTGTTGCTAGATCAATTGGGCCCATTGAACCAAAAGTATCTCTGGCCTGTCCTGAGCGGCAAACAAGTGGATATGGACAACGTTTACGGCGTTAAATTCAACGAGGATGGAATGAAGTTTTGACGTGAACAATGCTGATAACATTTTTATCGACGACGTACGATATGTCGACACACCCGGTCTTTACGAGTTGATCTTGAAGAAATTCCCTGATGACGAACATCTACACGGCGGGCGACATGCAAACGTATAAGAGCATGCTGTTGATAACGAGCGCGCATAAACGTAATAATGATCCGAACGGCCGATTAAATAGCAACGGGGGATACAAATACACAAAAATAATTGGACCGTTGATATCGGGCCAAAAAACTGGGAGAGGTATACCGCGTGCTGTGACATTAAACGACAACAAAATCGACTACGTTCATTGGGACGACCCCAATGAGCTTGTAGATAGTCTCCGATTGCTCCAAGCTTCACGCCAAGCGGGCAACAACGGTCACAACAACGAGATTCTATTGATTATTGAGGAATTTCTCGAGGCTGGGCTTAATATAAATTAAACCGCGCGTCGGCAAACCATTCAATCAACATTGAAATGCCGATCAACAAGTTAAAATTACGTGCACGATAACGCTCTTTGAGTGATCGCCACCGACTTTGATGTAAAGTCGCGCTATATTCGACGTGTAGCGCTACCTGTAGATGATGGCGATGCCGCCAACAAACAATACGTGCAACAGAGCATACAAATTTTGATGGATCGACAGGATGAAATCGAGAGAAAAATGGTAGCGTTCCAAAATAACATGCAGATTACCCTAAACGAGCTCCAAAAGACGATTCAGCAAATCATTACGAATCATCGCGAATAGATAAGACGTAACGTACACTTTATCTCGGCGTCATTTACTTGTCATCATAGCTAGTAAGAAGAAAACAGCTGAGAAGTTGCAGCTGGTGGAGGAACTGCATGCTCCGTCGAGAAGAAATTTTCCACGAAGACGCGTCATAGTGAGCGGATACGATGACCTGTGGCAGGCGGATGTGGTCGAGATGCGTCCTTACATGCGATTCAACAAAGGCTACCACTACATACTCACCGTTATCGACGTGCTGAGCAAGCACGCATGGGCCGTACCGCTCAAAGCCAAGAGCGGAAATGAGGTTACTACGGCGATTGCAAAATAATTTGACACCGCGGAAGATGTCCGAAAAATCTGCACACTAACAGAGGGAAAGAATTTTACAACGCAAACGTGCAGAAACTCTTGAAGAAACACAATATCAATCACTATTCGACGTATTCCGTAATGAAGGCATCGGTTGTCGAGCGATTTAATCGCACGCTAAAGAACATGTAGAAAATGTTTACGCACAATGAAAATTACAGATGGATCGACTCGTTGTCACGTCTCGTGTCAGATTACAACGCGCGAAAGCATCGAACTATCAACATGCGGCCCATCGATGTTACCCCCGCGATCGCCAACAAGCTCCTAACAACAGTGTACAGTCACGTAAAGATCGCTGCTCCCGCGCGATTCAAAGTGGGTGACTCGGTACGAGTGAGTAAATTCAAGACAATCTTTGAGAAAGGGTACACGCCAAATTGGACTACAGAGGTGTTTAAAATCGTTAAAGTGCAGAAAACTAATCCCGTGACGTATCTGTTGGAAGATTCCTGCGGAAAACCCGTCGACGGAGGATTCTACGAATACGAGTTGCATCGCGTCGCTAATCCCGACGTGTATCTCGTTAAAAAAGTGTTGCGCAAAAGAGGGGATGAGGTTTATTTAAAGTGGCTGGGATTCGATAATTTACACAATTCTTGGATACGCAAGGATAATGTATTGTAAAAATTATAAACTCTTGTACATATTTATTACTGTTGGAGTGGAAGTCCGTGCACGTAGGCAAGAAATCTTAATTGTGTTGCCGAATAATCAATTTATTATAAACAGTAATAAATGTTGCATCTGAGCGATTACAAAAAAACGCGGATTGCTATCACGGGTAATAACCGCGATCATGAACTGTCACAACTCACAACGAATTCTAATCGTCGGAACCGAATGTTCTCGAATGTTCTCTTACAGTCTCTCTCTATCTCGCGTGTCTCTCTGAATGCTTCGGGATCTGTGTGCTCGCTCCGGAATCAACGACGTGAGTGAGCTTCGCGCTTTTCTCCCTAATCATCGCGTGATCCATCGAGCACCAATACATAGATGTAAACACTCGTCGGTAACGCGTGCCGCAATTAGTGTGCTGCCGCACATACAACTTATTAAAATTAAATCTGTTTCTAACACCTTTCCTTAATTTCAACGAGTTGTACAGACATGTATAACACAGTAGTTACGCGCAAGTACATTACATAATTATTTTAACACATTATATCGTATAACAAAATGTTACATTAATTAATTCTCTTTTGTCTCTAAGTTTAATTCACACAAATTTTAATATCTAATTCTAACTCTAATTCTAACGTTATTTATCATTTAGTTTTATCCTTTTAATATTTAATCAACTAAGACTTTCTTAAAGCCAACAAATTTATTCTTCCCTAACGGTTTAGTAAACAAATCTGCTATCTGTTTATCGCTCTGACAAAATTTTACACTAATTATTTTCTCTATTACTTTTTCGTGTATAAAATGATATTTCACATCTATGTGTTTAGACCTTCTATTAATTACTCCGTTTTTTACAAGTTTTATCGCGCTTTGATTATCTATTTTTAAATTCACTTTTACTGTTTTATTTAACAATTCTTCGGTTAAAGATTTTAAATACAATACTTCCTTGCAACATTCGGCAGCAGCAATGTATTCTGCCTCTGTGCTGGATGTCGCTACTATAGACTGCTTTCTAGAGCACCAGCTAACAGGACCTCCGCAATAAAATATGACATATCCCGTCGTGCTCTTCCGTGTATCTGGATCCCCAGCATAGTCCGAGTCGCAATATGCAATTATTTTGTTCCCATTGGTTTTGCACGAGAAACTTATTCCATGATCCCATGTACTGTTTAAATACCTGCTCCCGAATCCTACTGCCTGCGCAAAATCTGGACGTGTTTTACTCGTCAGGTAAAGTAAACTGCATATCGCCTCTCTATATGGATAATTGATATTCGCGGAATCTCCAACTGCCTCTTCCCCTTTGACCTGCGGTGTGCTCACTGGCTTCGATTCGTTCATTTTATATTTTTCCAAGATTTTCAGGGAGTAGTTTTCTTGCGTCAGCTTCAATTTTCCTGGTGAGTGTTTGATCTCCATGCCTAAGAACGTTTTTGGATTCTTGTCCACCGTTATCTCGAATTCCGTTTTTAGTTCTTCGATTAGCTGATTCATCTCTTCCAGATTCTTCCCAAGTAATACTGCGTCGTCCACATAGAAACCCAGGATTAGCGTTCTGTCTTGTTTTACATATATGCACTATTCCGTCTTCAGCAGTTCGAGCTTCTTTTTGAGAAACTTTGAGAATCTTTGATTTCACTTCAGAGGAGCTTGTTTCAATCCATACAAAGATTTTAGTAGTTTACATCTTTTATTTCCACAATTGAATCCTTCCGGAGGAAACATGAATATGTCTTCATCCAGTTCTCCGTACTGGAATGCCGTCTTTACATTAAATGTGAACAGATAATATTCTTTATTTACTGTTAATGCAAATAAAATTCTTAGAGAGCTGCTATTCACCACTGGACTGAACGTTTCTAAGTAATCAATGCCACTCCTTTGCTCACAACCTCTTACAACTAATCTTGCTTTACTTTTTCCATTATCTTTTACTTTAAAGATCCATCGGCTACTCAGTATTTTTGCTCCATCTGCTTCCGATCTATCGACCAATTTCCAGGTTTTATTTTTCTTCAGAGATTCTTTTTTCTCTTGAATGGCATTTTTCCACTCTTCTTTCTCAGGTCCTGTAACCGCTTTCTTGTATGTCAAATACACGCAATCGCCGTATCTAAAAGTAAAAAAAATACGGTAAATATAAAGTTGGATCAAATTGAAGAAGATTCAAATAGCGATTGTCCTGATGAAATAGAGATAGAAGAAAATGAAGACGAATTTTATGCAGCGAATTCGGATGTAGAAAAAAAAGAAGAGGAAGAAGAAGATGAAGAGGAACAATTACGTAGATCGGGCAGAAAGAAAAAGCAACCGGTTAGATACGGCGATTGCGTGTATTTGACATACAAGGAAGCGGTTACAGGACCTGAAAAAGAAGAGTGGAAAAAGGCCATTGAAGAGAAAAAAGATTCTCTGAAGAAAAATAAAACCTGGAAATTGGTCGATAGATTGGAAGCAGATGGATTTAGAGCTGCTATTCACCACTGGACTGAACGTTTCTAAGTAATCAATGCCACTCTTTGCTCTCACAACCTCTTACAACTAATCTTGCTTTACTTTTTCCATTGTCTTTTACTTTAAAGATCCATCGGCTACTCAGTATTTTTGAGTACCGTTATTGTCTTTGCCATTTTTAAATTTTAAATTTTTAGTTTTTAGAGTTACGAAATCCGTTCGCGCGTTTTATTTATTAGTTTCACCCACTATTACACTTGGACCACTGTACATACTGTGCCCATAACCTGTTGGAGTGGAAGTCTGTGCACGTGGGCAAGAAATCTTAATTGTGTTGCAGAATAATCAATTTATTATTAACAGTAATAAATGTTGCATCTGAGCGATTACAAAAAAACCGCGGATTGCTATCACGGGTAATAACCGCGATCATGAACTGTCACAACTCGCAACGAATTCTAATCGCCGGAACCGAATGTTCTCGAATGTTCTTTTACAATCTCTCTCTATTTCGCGTGTCTCTCTGAATGCTTCGGGATCTGTGTGCTCGCTCCACAGTCAACGACGTGAGTGAGCTTTGCGCTTTTCTCCCTAATCATCGCGTGATCCATCGATCACCAATACATAGTCGGTAACGCGTGCCGCAATTAGTGTGCTGCCGCACATACAACTTATTGAAATTAAATCTGTTTCTAACAGTTACAATATATAAACATTATACATACAAATGAGTTATTTATTTTCAAATTATACGTATATACAAATGTGTTCTTATTTACAATGGTATTTTATAATGCCCCCATGGCAGCGTAGAATAGTCGGTAGAATTGGGTACAATATGTCGCTTATCGTCGTACGGACTTAGAGCGATTTTCGTTTTAGACATGGTATACACCTTGTGTAATTTTGATCTAATGCAAGATTGCGGTCGGGTCATTTCAATTTCATCTTGCAGACACTGTGTGTAATAGTCGAACGTTATCAACTTGGCTACGACGTTACTCTTGACGCCTTTGACCTTTTTCGTATCTTTCTTACTAGACCAGTCATATTAGACATCGAACCTTCCAATTACTCTTTTCAGGTTGCAACCACCATGAATCGCTTTGATTTAAGGTGCTGTAAGTGGGATTAATTTTGCTTCGCATAATTAATGCGCATTAAAAAGTTATTAACAATATTATCAACAAAAAACGCGATTTTTTTTATTTTTTCTCAAATATCTCGAAAACTAAGCAAGATAGGGTAACTAACTGTACGTACCTTTTTTGTAGAGCGTAAAATTATCTACAATAATGATCTGAACAACATTTATCGTCAAGTCAGTCGTTTAGCTTGCACGCGCCGTCAAAGTCCGAGACTCGAATCTCGAAAACCCTCGATTTCATCGTTTTTTTGATGTTGCGTCGGTGATTTTTTTCAGTCATTTAAAATGGAATTAAAAATTCCCAAAAAATCACACATCATCTGAGAACCACAAAGAATACTTTTCAGGGTGTAACCGATTTTTTAGACTTTTTTTCTTTAGTTTGTAGCTATGTAAGCAAAAAATTTTGATTTTTTGGATTACTCTTAGTTTTTCGCTGTTTTCAGGCCTTAGAATTTATTTGAGACAAATTTTATCGTATGCATCTTATTGTGGACGAAATTTGCAACAAAAAAGGACCCTTGTATTTTTTTCGTACGACAAACGCTGATTTTTTTATTGACGCGCAAAGTTATCTAATATTGCGCATAGGTCGGATAACGCTTGTTTTACACTAAAATAATTATTTTTTATTAAAATTTACGTAATTTTTCGCATTATTATTAAACCATATTGAACCAGAATGTGTTGAAAACGGCTTTGCAATATGGTTCAATAATAATGCGAAAAATTACGTAAATTTTAATAAAAAATAATTATTTTAGTGTAAAACGCGTTATCCAACCTGTACGCAATATTGGAATAACTTTGCGCGTCAATAAAAAAATCAGCGTTTGTCGTACAAAAAAAATACAAGGGTCCTTTTTTGTTGCAAATTTCGTCCACAATAAGATGCATACGATAAAATTTGTCTCAAATAAATTCTAAGGCCTGAAAACAGCGAAAAACTAAGAGTAATCCAAAAAATCAAAATTTTTTGCTTACATAGCTACAAACTAAAGAAAAAAAGTCTAAAAAATCGGTTACACCCTGAAAAGTATTCTTTGTAGTTCTCAGATGATGTGTGATTTTTTGGGAATTTTTAATTCCATTTTAAATGACTGAAAAAAATCACCGACGCAACATCAAAAAAACGATGAAATCGAGGGTTTTTCGAGGTTCGAGTCTCGGACTTTGACGGCGCGTGCAAGCTAAACGACTGACTTGACGATAAATGTTGTTCAGATCATTATTGTAGATAATTTTACGCTCTACAAAAAAGGTACGTATAGTTAGTTACCCTATCTTGCTTAGTTTTCGAGATATTTGAGAAAAAATAAAAAAAATCGCGTTTTTTGTTGATAATATTGTTAATAACTTTTTAATGCGCATTAATTATGCGAAGCAAAATTAATCCCACTTACAGCACCTTAAATCAAAGCGATTCATGGTGGTTGCAACCTGAAAAGAGTAATTGGAAGGTTAACCCCCTAAATTAGTCTAATATGACTGGCCTATACCATCGACTCGCAAGGTGTACATTTTTGCTTTAAGCCCGACGAATTCTGTCATTATCGTGCCATTGTTTTCATCTTTCATCAGGCCCGGTACTTTTTTATTCACAAGCGGTGTACCGTATGGATTGTCCGCGGCACAATCGCTCGTATCGAATTTGTGGAGGTCGCGTTTTATATTCTCATAAACATCCTCGCATTTGATGTGATATATTAAACTGTCCGTATCGGTGTACATAACTTTACATTACATACAGCGGTAACATATACTCGTGATGAAATTCATACAAACATGTCTTGGATATGTCGAGGATGCACATACCGACGTAGATTGGTTTGTTGAACTTTACCTCGAGTTTTCGCATTTCTATTGCGACTAGATTCTCCGAAAAGATGCTTTGACTGTGGAAATTTGGTTTCGCGATTAATGCTTCCGCGCCGTATCTACCCTCCCAATGAGTCACGAGTCGCACGTCAACGTTCTCCATGGTTTTGCCAAATACAGCGTTGTTCATAAATTTGTATAAATTTTTCTCAAAATCGTTTTTGGCCAGTGTTCTAAATTTCGTATTAAGTTCTATATAATCACGAAGCCATGGAGATTGCGCGAATTGCAATATGCGGTGAATCTTTGCTATACGGAGACCGTGACGAGTACACAGCTGCAGGTTGCGATAATGTATGACGTAACGCTTCTAATCGTGTAATGTTGCGAGGAGCTTGTCCTGCCGCTTACCGGGTGGTTTGTCACGCGTTGGGCAAAGCGGTAGGTCAGTGTGCGCGTCGTGAAGATGTTGCAGATACTCCAAGTCGACCTCGAGAATGTAGCCTGTCGGGGAATCAAGCGGGATTGATGATAGATCAAAACTAGACACGTCGTCGACCCATTGAAAATCTGCATAGGGCAAAGGTTGACACATTGCCCAGTCGTACAAGTTGTTTACATCGAAATACATCAAGTACGACGATGGTTTCGATGGATTCTACGACTGCATGTACTTGTTGTTGGCCCGCGCGTATCTCTTCGCACAGTGACTTAGACCACCGCGTATACCACGTTCGATAAACATAACCATATCAATGTCTGTAAGTAATTCGAATGTAATTTGAGTATGTTTTAACATGGCGTCCCACGTATACCCGGGAAGAGTATAGTAATACGCGGGGTCGAGCCCATAACTCTCGATACATTTATCGCGGAAATTGTCAAATATAAGAGCCAACAACAAGACATCGGTTTTGAGGTAAAGATCGCTATATTCGCCTAGCGTTCGAATGGAGAACCGCTGCCAGACGTTGGCCGCGTGCGCGTATTCGCTCTCGGATACGGTGTCACCGGTCAAGGAACTGTAAAATGAGTCGCGCAGTTGTAAACATGAGTCCTCCAATTTTTTGACGCAGTCAATGTACTCGTATGGAAATACACCCTTTCAAGTTAATAATTCGAAATGTTCGGCAGATAAATTTTGAAATTCTGATTTAAAAATTTTGAGCTTATCTTTATTAAGAAAAGATGCCAATTTGTCGAGACTGGTTGTAAGAAATTTATACCAATCGATAAAACGTAATTTAATATAATTTCTTGATTCAGATTTGTCTTCAGCAATTTGAACATTTTTGGTAAACAAAAAATATTTTTCTTTTGTTATTGGAAGTAACTCGATTCCCCCTTTGAACGCTGTGGCCATTTCTTTGATAATAAAATGCGCGTCATAGCCTGATAAATTATGAAATACAATTGGAATGCAAAAAGATTCTTTGTAATTTAGATGGCAATTTTAATGCGCTGGACCTCGGTACCGCCCAGTCAAATGACAATGATCGCGTACTCGCACGTCGTCCGGCGCGAATAGTTTTTCGCACACATGACAATGCGTAGCGTTGTTAAACTTTTCCCATTCTTCGCGCGTGAAATCTGCCATGCGAACATTGGCAGATAAAATAATGTTTACATGTATTGCTAAATTTTTAAGCTGTTCTGCGAACCATGAAACGCAATCTACACTACGACGAGAGTAATATGCGGATAATGAATCGTCGTACGAACAATGTACATAATACGCGATACTAAATACTTTGTGATGCTGGTATAAGTTTTTTTCCGTTTCCTTCTTATCCGTTTTTGCCAGCACACATTCCAAGTCTGCGTATACGACAAATGGAACTCGTTCCTTCCTGTTATAATTACTGAATGCAAGCCACTTGTCCTTATCGCTCGGTAACCTGATCGCGCAGTCGTTCATCTTCCGACAGTCTACAGCATGAGTCTCCAACTTTTCGCTCGAACTGAAGTAATGTAGACATTTGTAAAAAAACATAATTTATTGGTAAGACGCCCGAACGAAATGCGGGAGATTCCAGGTTCGAACCCTGGCTGGGGTAATATTTTTCGCAATAAGTTCTTTACAGTGATTTTAATATTAAATCAATATCGATTTAATTAGGGAAGGGAGAGGGAATTTCTAATGTTCCAACAATAGCTGTGTTTTAAGTCCGACAAATAATCGGCGCGCAGTTTAATATGTTGGAAAATACGCGTATTAAATACATATTGAAAATAATTATATTGAGCTGCCTAAGATCCAAGCTTGGACCGTATGGCTATTTTCTTTGTATTGATTTATATCTTAACGGTCTTAACATATATTGTTTATTCACGTCGCCTGAGAAAGACGTTCAAATTATTGTTATCCGGTTATTGCGATAAATATTACCACATGCCCCGGTAGTCGAATTGGTAAGATGCCCGAACGGAATGCGGGAGATTCCAGGTTCGAACCCTGGCTGGGGTAATATTTTTCGCAATAAGTTCTTTACAGTGATTATAATATTAAATCGATATCGATTTAATTAGGGAAGGGAGAGGGAATTTTTAATGTTCCAACAATAGCTGTGTTTTAAGTCCGACAAATAATCGGCGCGCAGTTTAATATGTTGGAAAATACGCGTATTAAATACATATTTAAAATAATTATATTGAGCTGCCTAAGATCCAAGCTTGGACCGTATGGCTATTTTCTTTGTATTGATTTATATCTTAACGGTCTTAAAATATATTATTGATAATTTATTATAATATTTTTTTGTGAAAAAAAATTTTATAATTTTTATTTAAAAAATATATACTTACCGATCGCAGATATATTTCTTGTGAGCATTTTTACTCAGTTGGGAACTCACGAGACGAGAGATTTTTAATCCATGCAAAATGTCCGACGTCTTGTGAATATTGCATGTATAGCAAATTAACATGCTTTGCCATCTTTTGCTCACTAGAACGAATAAGAACAATATTCTTATTTTCTATATTATATACATTTATCGAAATATCATTATAAAGTTCACATTTTTTTATTTGAGCCAACGTCACCGGAAACTCAATGTCTTTAAGATTGAGCACCGATGTGTAACGGGGGTATAAGGTTTCCCGTTCTACATGTCTTTCAGCTGGATGCAGAGCAGCCACCACCGACCACGCGAAACATGCATTGTCCTTTGATCGCACGTTGATCACCGCTCTCTTCAGCTTAATCTCTCGCGGCATTTTTACGAAACACCCCGCATGCAAAGGATTATATTTATTTACGTTTACAGTCAAACCAAGAGACACGGTAGTGTCTCGCGCCAAGTACGCGCGGAGCGAGACTGCCGTGGCTCTATTAACGCGACGCAACAAGTTGAGAGTACTCGAGATTTTGAGATCTCGATAACTAGTGAACGGATTGAGATCTAACTAGGCTTAATGGATAGCTTGGATCAAAGTATAATAAAAGTGTTTTTATTTTTCCGCTACGTGCCCTACGACCGGAGATATTACGATGCAAAACCCGAAGCTAAAAATTTACAATTAAGATACTACGTCGTTCTCCGTTTGCTGTGTTCGCCACGGCGCAGGGTCGGCGCTAGTAGTTAGTCCTTTTTGTCCTTTTCATATACTTGCCGTTATGCGGCGCTAGTTCTACGCGTAGAGATGCGTTAGTTCGATTACATGATCACATGTGATGTGACATAAGTTACGTGACATAACCGTAAAGCGGCCCATACACGTCGCGAGTCCGGCTCGGCTCGGTTTCTACTCGTTTGTGGGTGGAATATCACGAGCTGGACTTGGCGTCCGACGAGCCAAATTTCGGGACTATTCAAGAGTGTGTATGTGTGTGTGTGGTCAAAAACGTTCGAGTCCGACTCGCGAATCAAGCTCGCCGAGCCGAACTCGCGAGTCAAACTCGTACATGTAATGGGCCGCTTTAGACGTCGTTGAGAAATATTTCGTCCGCGTCGTTGCGTCCGAACACTCCGAACGGAGTGCATGAGTGCTGGAATGACAGAGTTCGCGCCTTGCGGATGGTTGGTTCCTGGGATACACCCTGAGCGAGGATGCCAACGGCGAGGTTATATGTATATCATATCGTATGTATTTATCGCTTTCTCGCGCTTTTTCTCGCGTTCCCTCTTGCGTTCGCGCTCGCGTTTCCGCTGGCGTTCCCGCTCGCGTTCTCTCTCTCACTCTCTCTCATGTGAAATTGTGACATCAGAGACGAGAAATGACTATTGTATACATCGAACGTCGTAATGATAATGACCATCGAATATATCTGATAAAATTAAATCTAAATATTTTTTGTATTATAACACAAAAATTATATTTGACAGTTTTACATCCTTAAATGTGCAGTGTAGTTTGTACAAATTTATAAATTATTTAAAAAATTGAGACACAAAATATGAATATATTAGGCAAAGTCAAGTTTGTCGAGAGCAGATCATGCAAAGTGTTTGCTATATACATAAATTTTGTCGAAAGAAAAACTACTGATTTGTTACAGGATTTGGCATATATGTGCAATGTTGTTGGCAGACTGTTAGTAGATAATATATATATAGTAAAGTTGATTAATAGAATAAGGCAATAAATAATTTATAAGTTCAGCTTGACAGTATTATATGTATATAATTCGATGCAGATTAGCGACAGAAACAGCAGAATCTACGTTCGACAATGTCAATTTACTGCTAATTTGTTGTTAGATATAAAATATCAGACATCTCCTTTGACTGTATCTTCTCTATCTCCATAATATTTGTTTATATATGTATATAAGTAAAAATCTTTAAAATAATAGTTTTCTTGTCACTTATTAATTAATTAACTAATGTTTTAAAATAAAATTGTTCATACATATTCTTTAACTCATTATAACAAAAATATCTTATCTAATAACAAATTAACAGTAAATTGGCATTGTCGAACGTAGATTCTGCTGTTTCTGTTGCTAATCTGCATCGAATTATATAGTACTGAAAACCGTACGACGTTTTCAAGAAACTGGTAGTGTGAAAAGTCGCTTTAGGTCTGGCAGGCCATCATCCGCAACTAATAACGACAAACAACTTGATGCTCTGCAGACTTTTATTGAACATCCCCATACATCTGTTAATAGAGCAGCTCAAGCTCACGACATTGCTCCCATGTCCGTACACAGAATTTTAAGAAAAAGTTAATTACGTCCATACAAACTGCAATACGTTCAAGAATTGCAGATGGTGTATGATGGAGATGATGAGCGTCGTATACGCTTCTGTGCAAGAATGGTGGACCTAATAGGTGCCTCGCCCAACTTTCTTTATCAAATTGTTTTCACAGACGAGGCAACCTTTACATTGACGGGAGAGGTTAATAATCAAAATTTTTGTCTGGTCAGATGAAAATCCGATTCGGGTGCGGGAAAGTCATACACAATACCCACAAAAAATAAATGTATAGTGCGGCATAATAGACGCTTATGTTATAGGGCCATTCTTTTTGGAGGAAAACCTCAATGCTCATAGGTACGAGAGATTACTTGTAGATGAAATAATTCCAGCCATACGAAATATTTTTTCAAATAACTTAGAGCAAATATGGTTTCAGCATGATGGAGCTCCGCCTCATTTTGGCGTAGGGCCACGTCGAATTTTAAATGAAGTTTTCCCGCAAAGGTGGATAGGAAGAAGGAACCGAAATGAGGGTGGGGAAAGTTGGCCACCTAGGTCACCAGATCTAACTCCTCTTGATTATTACTTTTGGGGCTATCTGAAGAGTAAGGTTTACGAAACAAAACCTCAAAATATCCAAGAATTGAGGCAGCGAATAAAAGATGAAGCAGCCTTGATACCTGCTGAATCAAATCGTAGAGCTATTTCTGTGTTCTATCAAAGATTGGCATACTGTCAAGAAGTCAATGGAAACCACTTTCAGAATTTACTCTAAAACACTCAAACACACAAAAAAAAATGTAAATCAAGGTTGTAAAATTTGTAATTTAGGAAAATGTAAATAATAATTACTTTTTTTACTTTTTAATTGTAATAAAATTCGAGTTTAATTACAATTTTAAAATGTATTTGTAATTGAACGACTTTAATTACAATTCCAAAAAACATTTGTACTTAAACTCAATTTAAATTAAAATTATGTAAAATAATTAGTAATTAAGAACATCAATCACAAAAGTATTGTTATTTACAACTCTGCTAGTATAAATCCGACCGTGCAACTTCGACGCGGTACATCTTGGGTAACGCTGATGCCGGCAGTATCGTAGATTTCAAGCTCCGTAACTTGAAAAGTATTTAATAAAAAAATATTTAATTATAGTGTTTTGAAAAGCTCTCGAGGTAAGCGATATAAATATGCAATCAAAAATAAAGGTTTTCATTTAAAAATTTTAAAGTTATTTTTACCTGGCATTAACAAAGTTATTTTCAGTCACACTAATATTACTATTTAATGCGCTACTTGAAACCCTACAACTTTTGTCTGAAACATTTTTTTTTTAAATGCGTAGTTTTCGAAATATTTAGGGGTTTCCATACTTTTGGTAAACCCTGTATAGGACTGTCAAGCTCTACTTATAAATTATTAATTGCCTTATTTTGTTAACAAACTTTACTATACATATATGTAGGCACGCACGGCTCAATCCGCGACTCCGCCACTCACTTTACTCCGGATAAAGAAACTAGCAACAATAGTTACAACTCGATTGCTCCGTTTATTTATAATATTACAGTTTTCTCATTACAACGTCTTTTACTAGGAAGCTCAACAGTCCCTCGTGAGCTTTCAATTACATTTCACTCAACAGTCCTTCGTGAGCTTTCAATTACATTTCACTCAACAGTCCCTCGTGAGTTTTTACAATTACGTTTATCCAAGCCACGACAATGATCGCCGTCCTTCGCGTTGCTCATCTACCGCACGACTGCTCGTCTTGGCCCCACTCCGGAGTTCGCATATTTATCTATCGCATATTTCGTCAGGTGGCCCTAGGTCCGCAATTCGCGCGCTTACAGCTTCGGCCATCCTGACAAGTCAGTTCGTCCTCGAACTGTGTCAAACATAATTAATTCGACGATTTAATAAATTAAAGAATATAATAATAGCTATCTATCATATTACAGAGATATTGTTCGATGCTCTACCAAACTTGTCAACCAATCTACTTTGGTCCTACCTAATCTAGTTGTCGTCTCTAAGCTTAGAATTGTCGTCAGTAGTTCTATTTTCGCCTATTCTTATCCACGGTTTTATTTTGTCAGCTGAGAGAATGGTGTTCATGGGCTTTGACGTAATATTATATCCCGGTATGTCTGTTACTACAAATCTATTTTTCTTAAGAACCGCCTTGATTTGGTACGGACCCCTATACTTAGGTAACAATTTTTGATTCACGCCAGGTTTATGCTGCAAAATTCTAACAAGTACAAAATCTCCTTCTTTGTATTGTGTAGGCTTCTTATGTTTTTTGTCGTACAGTTTTTTGTTGTATTCTTGTACCGCTCGGTTCGCAACTTGCGCAGAGTCTCGCAGTTCCGCTCTTTCTCGCTCGATGTCAACGTCTATTCGCGTTAGTTTCTCAATTAATTCTCTCAGCTCGTTATCGGATTTTTGACGCTGATCGTATCCCAACAACATTTTACTCGGAGTAGTGTTGATCGACTTATGAAAGGTGTTGTTAATAACAAATTGTACGGTACCCAATTTATGCTTCCAATTCGCCGGACTTTCGCATATCTTAGCTAACGTTAATTTCAAAAAACGATTTACTCGTTCAACCTGACCATTCGCCCAAGGAGACGCGACTGCCACCATAACATGCCTTATTTTTTTATTTTTCAGAAATTGATCAAAAACCCTTGAAGAAAAAGCTGTTCCGCGATCACTTACAATTTTTTCCGGAAATCCAAATAAATCGAAAAGGCTACTCAAACATTTCACAACTTCTTCCGCGTTAGTAGTCTTAGTCGCGTAAAGCCAGGTAAATTTAGTAAACGCGTCCACAATTACCAAAATATACTTATGTTTATATGCGGTGGTCTCCAAAGGTCCAAAATGGTCGATATGAAGAGTGTGAAACGGCACAGGCACCTTTTCAACGATTTCCAATTCTCCTTCGGGCTTCCCTCCGACCAACGAAAAACTCAGACATTTTACGCAGTTTTCTATATACTGTTTGACACGCCATTTCAGACATGGAAACCAATAGTGATTCATAATACCGTGTATCGTTTTATCTATACCAACATGCCCCATATCGTCATGATAGATCCGAATAACGCTGTTAACCATATTTTCCGGAATGACAAATAGATTTTTAGGATAAAGTTCCGAAAACGGGTCCCTTCCGATTTCGATGAAACTTTGTGAAAAGCTTCGTCTTGGGTTACAATGAAAGCCCTTAAAAGGAATTTTGGCGACTCCAATTAGAAAGCCATTTTTTTAAGTAAAAAGTTTTTTAAATTAAAATTTTAAATAAAATAGTGAAAAGAACGGCAAGCGTTATATTAATGATGGTTTCTGGTAGTATTTTTTACGCTGAACAAAAAATTATATAGGTCTTATAGAGCTAACTGCTCTAGTTTTCGAGATATACAGTGTTAAAGTTAAAAAGGTATTTATGCATAAAAGCGACTCCCTCTCCGATTTGCTTGATATTTTAGTATGTTGTTGGGGATGTCTTCCCGAGTCATTTCATATATATATATAAGGGTCGGACTCAAATAGTTTCGAAGATACAGGCTGAGAAAGGATAAAAATAATAAATACAAAAATAAACGTTTAATGATGATTTATTCAACACTATCATTAGGAATCTGAAAGATTTCAACCAAGTGTGCTTTGTATGTGCTTCAACTTACAAAGCACATACTTGTAAAGCGCGTCACTAACCTATAGGTTAGTGACGCGCTTTATAAGTATGTGCTTTGTATGTGCTTCAACTTAGAAAGCACATATTTGTTAAAGCAGAGAACAGTTGGTATATAAAAAGTACATATTTATATGTACGGTGAATAGTAGTGGATCTTGTTTTGCGTGGAAGTCCCTGTGTAGTATAGCCTGTTTGTTTATGTTTTCAAAGTGACTCTATTGGTCTGTTTACGCTCGGATTACCGCATTCTTTGATGCAATGGCTGAAATCTTTCAGATTCCTAATGATAGTGTTGAATAAATCATCATTAAACGTTTATTTTCGTATTTATTATTTTTATCCTTTCTCAGCCTGTATCTCCGAAACTATTTGAGTCCGACCCTTATATATATATATGAAATGACTCGGAAAGACATCCCCAACAACATATTAAAAAATAAACCAAATTGGAGAGGGAGTCGCTTTTATGCATAAATACCTTTTTAACTTTAACACTGTGTATCTCGAAAACTAGAGCAGTTAGCTCTATAAGACCTATATAATTTTTTGTTCAGCGTAAAAAATACTACCAGAAACCATCATTAATATAACGCTTACCGTTCTTTTCACTATTTTATTTAAAACTTTAATTTAAAAAACTTTTTACTTAAAAAAATGGCTTTCTAATTGGAGTCGCCAAAATTCCTTTTAAGGGCTTTCATTGTAACCCAAGACGAAGCTTTTCACAAAGTTTTATGGAAATCGGAGGGGACCCGTTTTCGGAACTCCACCCGATTTTTATCTGAGCATTTACGAAAGACTAAGCCATCAATTAATACAAAGTACTTATGATCCTTGGTTTCCAATTCTTCCGCTATTTCCTTAATTTTAAGGTCGGCTAATTGTTTATACAATAATTCATCCTCTATCGAGATTACATTTATGTTAGCAATGAAACGACTCAGGCAGTCCACATGGGTCATTTTACCCGATTCTCTATGTATAAGTTCAAATTTGTAATTCTGGAGAGCCATGCTCCATCGGGCTATTCTTGGATTTATATTGATCTTCTTCATTGCCAACACCAATGAGTTACAATCTGTTACAATTCGAAAACTTACACCTTGCAAATATATATGAAAACGCTCAACTGCTCTCACGACCGCCAGCGTTTCTAACTCATAACTGTGGTAGTTTCTCTCAATATCGGTAGTTGCACGGCTAAAATAAGCTATTGGGCCCAGACGACCATTGGCCTGTCTTTGTAACAAAATTGCGCCAAAACCGTGGCTGCTAGCGTCTGTATGCAATTCCGTTTCAGCTGAGGAACTATATATACACAATATCGGAGGGGTAGTTAATTCATTTATAAGGTGCCGGAACGCTTGAGCACATTGTTCGCCAAACATAAATTCCGCATTCTTTTTTAGCAGCGCTTGCAAAGGCCTCACCTTCATTGCATAATCCTGAATGAACCTCCGAAAGAAATTGGTTAACCCCAAAAAACTCTGTAACTCTTTTACATTTCTAGGTTGAGGGTAATCGATAATTGCCTGCACATGCCGCTTACACATAGTAATTCCATTCGACGTGATTAAATATCCTAAGTATTCAATTTCTCTTTTAAGAAACGAGCATTTTTCTAAGTTTAATTCTAATCCGTATTGCTTCAAGCAAATCAGCACTTCCTTTAAAATCTCCAAATTTTCCGCAATTGTAACCGTCGGTATCAAAATATCATCGATGTATATTAGAATTTTGTTAGCACGTACCAACACATGCAAAGCTTTAAAAATTATTTTCTGAAACTCAGCAGAAGCCTCACAATACCCAAAGGGCATTCTAACAAATTCATACTGTCCCGAGGGGGTTGCAAAAGCGAAATATTTGGTATGGTCCGGATGGATTGCAATTTGATGGAATCCATCCTTCAAATCCAACTTTGTAAAAATCCGTTTGTTCCCTAATTTATTTACTTCATCCTCTATAACAGGAAATGGATACTTTTGCTGAAATACTCTCTGATTGAGGGGTCTTAAATCTACGCACATTCGTTTCTTTCCGTTTCTCCGGGTCACTAACACCACGCGTGAACAATAAGGCGAAATACTAGGCTTAATTATGCCACGCTCTAATAAATCATCTACAATCTTTTGCAGTTCCTCTTTTTCGCCGAAAGACATGCGTCTCGGAGCGTATCTAAATAAGGAGTTGTCTTTTAAATGTACTCGGATATCGTGGTCATCTTGTATTTTTTCAACGTTCATATTTTCTACTGTTGCAAAAACATCCAATAACTTGCGTTGATCTTTTACATTTACGTCCTTATCTAAGTTTTCAATAATTATATCATGCGGTTCCCTACTCTCAATGACATTTATCGCTAAGAGATCTTGCGCGAATTGCTTAAAGTCATCCACAAGTTCAAACGTACAATTGTCTCTATGATATGTTAACTTCAAATTAGAGTTATTATCAATAAATTCTCGACCGATGAGGACATCGTAACGCATTGTCTTGTCGTCAACCACTAGGAAAGTAATATCAAACCATGCATCCTTTATACTGTCGAGCAAAATTTGATCATATATTTTACCGTAAACCGATACCGGAGACTCATTGATCCCTTTATAATCCTTTTCTCTTTTAACTTTAAGCAATTCACGATTATCAAATAATTTTTCGTATACCGACTTTTTGATTAAATTAATAGGACTACCCGTGTCGACTAACGCCCGAATGGCAATTTCCTTTTTACATGCTCTTCGAATTTCTATACATGACCTTGCATCTGTATTCGCGCCAATCTGCAAGATGTCTTCGTCCGGTCGCGTAGACTCTACTGATGATGGAACCAATGGGTACGCCGCCTGCCCCTCCTCCAGATGATTCAATGAGACGGTTCGGCTGGCCTCCCTCCTTGGACAATTGCCGCTCAGATGTCCCACCTGTCCACACTTGAAACAGGTTGCCCTAGCGATTTGACAATCCCGGGACAAGTGACCGGGCTTTTTGCAGTTAAAGCACACCCTTGCACCAGCCGCAGACGCGATGTCGCCCTCCGTTCTCCTTGAGATGTGTCTAGGCGGTTCTCCTCTCCTTACCACAACGCTATCTTCCGTGATGCGGCGCACATGATTGATAAAATCGGGGACGTTATCGATCCATGTGCTTAACACGAGTCTTCGGAGATTGAAATCTTTCACACCGTCAGCCAGAAGCTCAATTTTTTCCCTTTCTGACAGCGTCAATAACTGCATCAGATTCAATTTCGCTTCGGCGTAATCGATGAACTTCTCCGTATGCGACTTCCAAATGCGGGCACTGATTCGTGCTAACGTTGCAGCGTAGGATTCCTTTCGTTCGAAATATCGCCTTAATTGAAATTTAAATTCCTCCCACGTTGACACTGTCTCAAGCGGTTGTCGATTGTACCAGTTCAACGCGCGCTCCCTCAATTAACTAACAGCGGCAAGCAACAACACGTCATCGCCGAACTGATACGTCCGCGCGATATTAACTATCCTCTCCAGCCATCTTATTACGTTCTCCTCTTCTTTCCCTGCGAAAGTGGGGATTAACTTCTCCGCACACTTCACACTTTGCCAAACGTTTGCGGCTCCATTGCCATTCGGCACCGACCCGTGCATATTATCGTCTCGATGTGTCGAACCCTTGGACGGAGACGGAGATGCCTGCTGCAAAGCCCGCACTACCGAATTCACTATAGACTGAATGTCGGGAATCGTGTCAGTGTTCGCACGATTCTCCATAATTTCTACTCCGGAATTAGGAGTCATAGCTCTGCTCATAATGCGCAATCATTCGTCCGTCACTACTCCAGAAAAAGGAGCCGCCGCTCCACTCACAACACGCGACCGCTCATTCCGCATTTCGCGTCTCTCCGAAGGCGACGCACTATTCTCGAGTATAGGGGGTGGGTTACTCCCCTCACTCCCCCCATCTTGCATCGGATCCTCAATGGTCGTCTCTGGCCACCCGGTTCGCTCATAATGACTCGCAATCGTGTCACAGATATTCGCGCGCGATCCCTTGGTGTCCAGTTTTAAGCGCGACGCATGTGCCCGTAGGTCATTGATCGGTAAAACTTCCAGTGCCTCTCGATTCATCCCGATTCGCAACCGACAGCCAAGAATTTTCATTTACCGATTATCCCTATCAGGGATCAAGACCATATGCGGGAATGGTAACACCGAGTCACCCACCAAGACACAGGTGGCACGCGCTCCGAATTTTCGGTTAACCGCGCTTTTGCTGAGTCACCAATTCGAAAACAAGTGCGAGAACATTCCTTGCGGCGCACGACCCTTCGCTTCTGGAACTTTCCCCGACGACACGCCGCGCACACGTGCACAACACACTGATCTTGCCACGCACACTCCAGCGCAATTAACAAATTACTGCTTCTCGTCGATTTTAAGACGATGACGCCGATTCATCCCACTTCTGAATTTTAACTGTAGGCACGCACGGCTCAATCCGCGACTCCGCCACTCACTTTACTCCGGATAAAGAAACTAGCAACAATAGTTACAACTCGATTGCTCCGTTTATTTATAATATTACAGTTTTCTCATTACAACGTCTTTTACTAGGAAGCTCAACAGTCCCTCGTGAGCTTTCAATTACATTTCACTCAACAGTCCCTCGTGAGCTTTCAATTACATTTCACTCAACAGTCCCTCGTGAGTTTTTACAATTACGTTTATCCGAGCCACGACAATGATCGCCGTCCTTCGCGTCGCTCATCTACCGCACGACTGCTCGTCTTGGCCCCACTCCGGAGTTCGCATATTTATCTATCGCATATTTCTTCAGGTGGCCCTAGGTCCGCAATTCGCGCGCTTACATATATGATCTACTATAACATTCTTCCAATTACATTGTACATGCCAAATCCTGTATCAAATCTGTTTTTCTTTTGACAAAATTTATTTATAGCAAACACTTTGCATAATGTGCTCTCGACAAACTTGACTTTGCCTGATATATTCATATTTTGTGTTTTAATTTTTTTAATGATTTCTTAAATTTATACGAACAGCACACATTTAAGGATATCAAACTGTCAGACATAATTCTAAGTTATAATACAAATATTTACATTTGATTTTATCAGATATAAATGTCGATGTCGATAGACATTATGGCGTTTGATGTATCTGTAACTACAAAAAGGGGTGATATCCGTACAAAATTTCTTTTTACAAAAAGGTAAGAAAAAGGCGCCAAGTACACGCGTGGTGTATGTATCTGGAAAGAAACCTATATCTTTGTACCTCGAAAAAACCCAAGTAGTAGTATCTTTATTTCAAAAAAATAAAAACCCAAGTGGTACATATTACAAAATTGCGTTACTTTATTTAATCCAAGTGATTATTATCTATTAAAAAAAAAAGAAATAATATCTTTAAATTGCGCCAGTTACATACATATTATCTTGAAAAATAATTGTACTTTTAAAAAATTATACCCAATAGGTAGTATCTTTATAAAGAAAAGAAGAAAAATCCAAATATGGTACGTATCTATGTGTATTCTTATTGAAGGGAAAAAATTAATATAAAATTTGAAAAATTTTAGTTAAAAAAACGGCGCTGTTGAACAAAATAATATATTAATAAAAGAAAAAAAAAGGACTCGAAATTGACAAAAAATGTGAAAAGGGCTATGAGAGTCAACGCGGTTATTGGTGCGCAAAATATTAAGATAATTTTTATTTTACTTTCTTAACATAATTGTCCATCATTTTTTTAGTATATTAATGAAACAATTTCAATAAATGGAAAAATTACTTTAAATTAATGTGTGAAAGTATTTCTACATGCACATTGTAATTATTAATTTAATATTTAAAATTAGTTATTTATTGCTTTCAAATATTTTAAAATCTAGCAGCGCAAAGTTTTTTTAACTAAAATTTTTCAAATTTTATATTAATTTTTTTTCTTTCAATAAGAATCCACATAGATACGTAACATTTGGATTTTTCTTCTTTTTTTTTATAAAATTACTACCTATTGGGTTTAATTTTTTAAAAGTACAATTATTTTTTGAGATAATATATATGTATGTAATCGGCGCAATTTAAAGATATCATTTATTTTTTAATAGATAATAGTCACTTAGATTGAATAAAGTAACGCAATTTTGTGATATGTACTACTTGGGTTTTTATTTTTTTGAAATAAAGATACTACTACTTGAGTTTTTTAAAGGTACAAAGATATAGGTTCTTTTCAAGATACATACACCACGCGTGTACTTGGCGCCTTTTTCTTACCCTTTTGTAAAATTGGATATACGCGACAACGCCCACCCGCTATCGCATTCTTGAAATTCTTCAAGCGATGCCAATGTGAGCTCTATAACGCGCAACTCGTACCACTCATGTAGATCAGATGTGCGAAAGAGTGCATTATAGTTTCTCGTATTAATTGATTTATTGGCACATTTATCACCCGCAACAAATTCACCATTAAACATAGTGTTTATCTTAACACTGTTATGTTGTTGCATGACGTTTCGTACACGATCGAGTACAATATCTCTAGCATCTTCAAGAAATTGACGAATTCAATGTGATTATAGTTTATAACCACCTCAGTCAATATGCGACTTTTAAAAGCGTATCGAGAATACGGCTCTCGCCCAGTGATCGGCAAAAAGAAATTTTTATTATTTATTTTTTAAATGTCATAGCAATCATTAATAAGCAAAAATAAAATATTAAGTGCCGAAAAAAAAATTTTTTTAAAACTTATTTTTATTTACTTAACAATACGTAAATAATTTCAAAAAAAGATTATTTCTACAAAAATTATTAGCAATTTAACATTATTTTCTAATTTTTAGAAAATTTAGTAATAAATCAAGAAAAAATTGTAGTTTTTCAAAAAATAAATAATTAAATAAAAATAATTTCTAATTTTTCAAAAAATAATAATAAGAAAAAGATTTTTAATTTTCCAAAAAATTAGTAATTAAATAAAAATATTTTTTAGTTTTTTAAAAGTATTAATTCCATTGCTTAAAAGTTCTCAGCAACTGAGAAAATATATCTATGAATTAACTTAAAGTCGATATTTATTAGATTATATCAATGAGTATGAGCTGTTCTTAAGTTTCCCTCCCCTTTCAGTATGCACATGACGATATGACACAATTTTCGCTTTCTTCTCATAGAGAAAGCTTTGTTTGCGTAAAAAAAATTTTTTAGTTGCCGCTGCCAATGTGTTCAAAATGTTCTAAAACGTCAAAAAATTGGATTTTTAAAATGTGTGTGCGTGTGTGTGTACGGACTCTATAACTCAAGAACTAATCAACCAAATCTTAAAGAATTGTATATGAAATAGGGATAGAAAAGACTGAAGAATATAACAGAATTAGAAAAATTGCCAATATTATAATATTTTTACCCTTAAAGGCTGCACATCAAGTCACAACCATTTGAGACTTTTTAAACATTGATGTTTTTGGACAACTTAATATTAATTATTCGCAACTTTTCTAATTTTGTTATATTCTTCAGTCTTATCTACCTCTATTTCTAGATATATAATTCTTCAAGATTTGGTTGATAAGACCCAGCTTCTATGTATGTACAAATTCCCCGAAATTTTAAACATCTGTAACTCAAGTACCAATCAACCAAATCTTAAAGAATTGTATATAAAATAGGGATAGAGAAGACTGAAGAATATAATAGAAAAAATTGCCAATATAATAAAAAAGTATACAAATTAGAAACTTGCACATTGCTTCCTTATCATTTTTTTCGCTTATAAAGCTTCTTCTATAGAAAGCCACTTTACTATATGCTAATAAATTGGCAAATTCCTCATAGAGGAAACTATATAAGGAAAAAAAAATGATAAGGAAGCAATGTTCCAATTTGTACACTTTTTGTAAATATATGAATGTATTTGAAGTTTCAATTTCATATTCAGAAGTGCAAAATAAAGCAAAATCGATGTTTAAAAAGTTATATTTATGTTATCACACAGTCATCATTAAATTAGTCAACAAGGTAATAAATTTGTACATATGACTTACAAGAATAAGTTATTAACTATTACTTATATATTGATACTGTATAAAGTATAACGTATCAGCAAATACGTTATGTATAGATCCTTTCACTCCTCGCGGAACATCAGGGCCTCCAAGGAAGTTTCAGTAATCGCTTTAAATTCAGATGTGCGGGTGATTATCCTACAGCACCCTGGCATGGTGGATATTGCCATATAGTGTTTGGACCAACGGTTTAACGTCTCTTCCGAAAGACAGAGCCCAGTTTTCCCATTTGAGAATTTTTCTCGCATGGGGGGCGCAGTTTCTGGAAATAAATTCCAGTGTACTCAAGTGGATTCGAACCCGGTTTACCGGATTGCGAGTCTGGCGCTCTACCACTAGACCACACTGCCGCCCGCAGATACGTTATACAGCGTATTTATTCTTCAAGAAGTTTACAATCAAGATTATTTATCGTCCCTTATTGATATAATACTCTTTGGATATGCCTAAATAAACACGTGTTTTCTAAGTAGATAATACTATTTCTTTAGCGACACGAATTACACTTCATAATTACTCTTAATTCAAAATTCTCATCAGTTAATTTATTAAATTTAGGTAAATTGAACATTGTAGCGTAACTTAAAAGTCTCTCTACCGGTGCAGAAGATGGTAAAAGTGTATTAAATTTGAGAAAAACTTCTTTAACAATAGGATATGAATTAAGCAACTTGAGACCATTCCTACTTTCAATACTAAATTTCTGAAATATTGCTTCTACATCAGAGGTCCCAAAAGTTTTGACTACATCAGGTGTGTCACAAATGTCACAATCAAATGTAAAGTCAAAGAAATCATCTTCAGCTACACTATCATCTTTTTTCTCATATTTAACTCTACTCGACACAGAAGTAAGTGCTTCTTTTATTGCTAACATAACATTTGTTTGCACTGAGTGACTTAAACAATTGAGCCAGTTCAACTTAAATTTAGGATGTGAAGCTGCTGCTACAGCGCTAATCCGTCCTTCATCCTCAACATCAAAAATTGGCTTAAAACGTAACTCTAAACTTTTCAACAATCCAGATACTAACTTTTTACAAAATTGTAACTTTATTTTTTGACAAGCCAGTAATTTATTCTTGACGGATATGAGTGTGGGAAGCAAGTATCCATAGCTAGCGACTTTATCACCTTGTAAAATGTCAATAGCCTCAGCGAGAGGTCTATTACAATGAAGATATTCTTCCATAAAGCTGTAAAATAATAATTTAACAATACTTCAGTTTCTGAAGTGAAATTCAATTTCTCAACTCAAATTGTAAAAATTTTTTAAAACTAAATATCTCAAAACCTCTAATCAAATGAAAAAAATTAATGGACATGAACCTGGATATCTTCATCTCAAGAAAGAAATTCACAAAACTGAGCAAGTTTGAGTTAAAATAAGTATTTTTCTTACCTAAAGTCGGATTCATCAAGTGGCTTATTTATACCCAACTCGTCAATATTAGTCATATTGGAAATTTCGGTTGGTTGAGGAAAACAAGAGAACAAAATCTTCTTTCTTCCAAAGTATATTCAACACGTCGTTCCTTCTCTGAGATCACAAACGTACTGACTACATAAAACACTAGAGCGCGCTCGTGGCGACAAACTTAAACAGGGCGAGAGAGATAGGTTGCACCGAGCAGTGCTGCCAACCTTTACATTCCAACACTCCCTCCCGAGGTCAACCTATCTTCTTATATTAAAACTTAAAACTATTCTTATTCAATCGAGGCTAAATACAAACTTTGTATTAGAAATATTTATATCTTAAACCGCAAGATGTATTTTAGAACAAAATAAAATAAAATATTAAAGCATTTACATCCTGTCGTTAAATGCGAACTACCGTAATTATATTATAAACTTATTGAATATTTCTATAAACTAAATTTTCCATATTAGTGTTTACTGTTTCCTGTATGTACGCTCCCCGCTCAGTCTCCTGCAATCAGTCAAAGATCATATCAGTAATTAGTGCTTGTTTGAACCGATCGTTTCTCATCGTGTTTTACCGTCGTTCACAATTTAATATTTTATCTCGCATTCGTGTATGGGTTTCATAGCATAATGCTTTTGTCATTATATCTGCCCACTGTTCTTTAGTTGATACCCATTTTATTTCTACTTTGTTTTCTTTTACACACTCCTTAACATAGTCCTCTTTAATTCCTGTCATATGTCGTAGTTTATTTCCCCCACTTGTTTTTGCACACGTTTCCGCTGCCTTGTTATCACACATTAATGAGGCAGGGAGAAAACTATCGTTCAGCATTCGATTTAATGATTTATTTATCGACACGATTTCTTGACACGCATAGCTCATAGCGACATATTCGGCTTGGCATGTAGACAAGGCTACATAACTCTGTTTTTGAGTTTTCCATGCAATCGTATCACCGAATAGTTGGATGACATAACCACACGTAGAAATCGAGTTTTTACAGTCTGCAAAACTAGAGTCGGAATATGCCAGTAGATCATTGCGTCGGCCATAGTAATTCAAACCTACAGTCGTTGTACCTTTTAAATTTCTGAACACTCGTTTAAGCATTTGCCATTCGTATTCTGTCGGATTAGTCTGATGCTTGCTCAAGACATTTACTGAGTAAGCTATATCCGGTCTTGTTGCACCTGCAAGGTACAGCAGACTTCCTACTGCTTCCCGGTACGGGGCATCTACCGTCGTTTCTTTAGCACATTTTCTTGTCTTTGGAACTCATCGTGATTTTCCTTTTCGCGTTGTTTGCGTTCTTTATTCTGAACTTGTTTCGTAATCATTGGTGTGTTCTATGGATGCGCGTTCTCAAAACCTAATTTAATCAAAATACGATTTGCATACTTTTTTTGTGTAATATTCAAATTTTTAGTTTTACGATCGCGTTTGATTTCTAGTCCTAAAAATTCTTTGGGTTCACCAAGGTCCAAAATTTCAAAAGCTCGCTTTAATTCGTTTTTAATTTCAGTCAGTTTATCCTTATCATTACTCGCGATGAGCATATCATCCACATACAATACTAGCAATGCTATTTTGTCTTCAGAATGCCAAGTGAAAAGACACGGATCGTGGTCATCGCTTATTAAACCTAAAGAGTTAGCTATTTCCGTGAATTTCTCATTCCATCGTTTTGGACTAATCCGGAGGCCATACAGTGCTCTTTTCAATTTACAAACCTTCTTTTCTCGCGTTTTATCCGTAACCATTACCCCTTTAGGAATTCCCATAAATATTTCTTCATCAATTGTCCCGTTTAGGAATGCGGTTTTAACATCAAACTGACACACATCGAGATCAAGATAATTTATAACAGCCAATACTGTCCTGACCAAAACTAATCTCGAAACAGGGGCATAAATTTCCTTCAAATCGTAGATGTTTCTGTCCTTAAAACCCTGTTAGAATATATGTACATGTATGTTGTGCGTGTTTGGTCGAGTTGATGTCGTGCGCGGAGGTCTGTAGTGGGAGTTATGGAGCGCGCAGGAGAGGGTGGACATATGTAGGTGAGCCTCCCCTTCCCCGTGTGTGTGAGGTGCCATGGGTGAGAGCGGGGCAGGTGTCCGCTGCGCGCTTACTCCTAAGTAGACTCGAGCAGAGAAACATAGATTGCTGTAAAACCTTTCTGATTATTAAACGATCCTTTGTTAAGTAAAAGTCGCACATCATTCAAAGTGCAACCGCATCCACTATCCTCTCAAACCCCTTATTACCAATCGTGCTTTGAATTTTGTATTACCGTTCGACTCCGTTTTCCGTTTGAATATCCATCTTGAATCGATTATATTAGGTTGTTTGCCAGACCCGTCATTCTGCGGGCGATTTACTAATTCCCATACTTTGTTCTTACTCATTGAATTGAGTTCATCTTTGATGGCTGCGTTCCAGTTTTCTTTATCTTCAGACATCATCGCATTTTCAATCGTTACCGGATCTTCGTTTAATTTTGCAAAGGGAGTGTGCAATAATTTATCTACATTTTCGTTTTCGGTCGCCTCAAATTCCTCTTCAATTGTTGGAAATTCAATTAACTCGTTTTCTGTTGTTGTCAGAGTCATACCTGCAAAGCTTGTGTCCCGCACCTTTCGGCTTCGAGTGTTATACGGATTTTCATAGGGGTTTGGTTTATGTTTAGTGTTTTTATTAATTTCATCATTTACCTCTAAAGGTCGTTTTCTTGGTCTTCCTCTACTTCTTTTTATCTCTCCCTCTGTTTTTGACTGTTCTTCGCTGTCACTTTTAGCTTTTTCTTCAAACTCTTTTTCAAAGGTTAACTCTTCGTTCGCCAGGGATGGAACATCTTTCGTGTTTTTCCGAAATTTATCTCCGTATACTAATTTTTCGTTAAACCTCATATCTCTTGATTCGTAAAATCTCTTCGTCTCGGGGTTCCAGAACTGGTAACCCGTTGGTGTGTATCCTACAAAAACACCTCGTATCTCGCGCGCTGAGAATTTTGATTCCGGTTTTCGTGTTACTCTCCAGTAGGCTAGACATCCAAATCGTTTTATTTGATTCAAATCAACTTTGTATTCTGATGTGAATTTAATAATGGGTGTCTCGTAATTGATAGATTTACTGGGAGTTCTATTATAAACATAGACTGCAGCACCAGTAGCTAGATCCCACATATTCGATGGCAATTTTGAATCCAGCATAAGAGCTCGAATCTTTTTCTGTATCGTTTGATTAAAGCGTTCCGAAGCGCCATTATGTTGCGGTGTGTCCGGACAAATTGACTGCCGTTCAATGCCTTCTCGCGATAGCACTTCGTCGGTAAATCCACCGGTAAATTCTGTGCCTTTGTCTGATTGCAAATAACACACCTTTTTATTTCTGCCTAACAGATTTCTAGAACTTCTCAAGAATTCCTCAAGACAATGACCCGTCATATCTTTATTTTTCATCGGATAAGCCATAGCCATTCGTGAGTAATCATCCATAAAAATTGCAATGTATTGATAACCTGAAGGGTATGTTGCCGGGGAAATTTTTCCCATCAAATCAGAGTGAATGATCTGCAGCGGTCGTTTTGCTCGTCCTCGTTTGTTTTTAAAAGGCAATCGTTGTATTTTGGATAAAGCACAGACTTCACAATCTAGAATCGATCGGTCAAACTTAACCTTTTGGAGTTTTTCATTTTCAGTCCAGATCGTTTGAAGTTTTTTTAAGTAATTAAGGGATGCGTGGCCCATACGTACATGCCACAACATTGCTTTATTAGATTTAATAAAATTATTATAAGAATCCGTAAACGGTGAATCACAATCCAACAAATCAACCGAGGGCAATTCGTCAATATTAACAATTTTTCTATCCAAAATCGTTGTATCAAAATTTGAAGTTATTCGTTCAAGATAATCTTTTTCAATTATTGATTTCTCTGAGGTTTTCTCGGTAGTCTTAACAGTCGTTTCAACGGTTGTTTGATCAATCATTTTAACAGCATCGTCTTTTTCTTCCTGAGTTTCCTGACTGTTTATTTCTTTTATTTTCCCTCTTTGTTCATATTCGAGTCGTTCTTCAGTTAGTTTCTCACTTTCACCCTGAACTTCTGTTCTCGACTCACAAGTCTTCCCGATATCATGCATTTGTTCTTTTACTGATCTTTCCTCAGCATTTGTAGCTAAGTTTACTGTGGGCGAAAGCTCGTGAAATCGTTGCCCATTGTTCAAATCCTGTTTTTTGTTGATTTCGAATTCAATTATCCAATAAGGACTATCGTATATGTCCGAAATAAATGTTTTATTTGTTTCGGGGTCATAAATATCAATTCGTTTATTGTCCAAGTGTATGTTCCACCCGGCCTCCGCAAAACGTCGTAAAGATAACAAATTTTCTGATAGTGATTTAGAGTAGATGACATTATTCAATACAAAGGTTCTTTTATTTTTCGTGTTAGTAAGTAAATACAAGTGTCCCTGACCTTCTGTAAGTAAATTTGCCTTTTCGTCTTTATTTGCACATTTAATTATACTAATCCCTACATCGCTAAAGTTTTTAAGAAAGTCTTTTGAGAAAGTCAAATGTTCAGTGGCTTCCGAGTCCGCCACGAAGGTGGTAGACTGAATATTTTCTGTACAATCGTTAGGTTCTTCTACAATCGCCTCTCTCCCGGTCGTAAGCGAAAATAAAACATTATACATACCCTTCTCCATGTTTTCTTTGTCATTTGCCTGGGATGCAAGATTCGCCTTTGGGACCGTGTTCGCTCCAGTTTGGGATTGTTGACGCTGGTTACCGCCGTTGGAATTAGTTTTATTCCATTTGTTTCCTCTTGTTTCCGTTCGTACGCCCTCTGTTGTTTCTATTAAATGTTCCTCGCTGTTTGTTGTAATTTCTGAACTGGTTTCTTTGGCTCTGAGGCTTGAAGGATTGTTTATTATTGGAATGTAATCTTTGATCATATCTTCCATTTTCATCACGTCGTTTTCCTCCGCGTCCTTGACCTGACTTGTTCAGCCTTTGCCAGCAATCTGCCGCCTTGTGAGTGCCAAATTTGTTGCATTCATAACATTTTTTAAGATCTCGCCTTTTTCTCGGGCAGTCCTTTTGAAGATGACCATAGTCATCGCATTCGTAGCATCGTTCGTTCACCCATCGTTTCGAACGTGCTGCCGAGAAAGCAGATACAGTCTTCTTTGAAGTAGTTGCATTTGCTCGATTAGCTTCGGCTTCAACTATAAATGATTTAAGTCCGTTGTAGGTTAGTCCTTTACCCGTTTGATTTTTTAACATAAAGTCGAGTGTTTGGACTTCTGGGAAAACAGGCAATATTGCATTATAAAAGGCGTCTCGTTTTTCCTCGTCAGAGAGCGGAGTTGAATCCGGAATAATTTCATAACTTCGTATCAACTCTTCGAACCGATCCCAGAATTTCATCGCAGACTCGTTTTCTTTGTATTCCATGAAATACAATTGCCGTCTTATGCTAACACTGGTTAAATTTGTCTCGCATCGTTTAAACTCTTTCAACACGTTAAGAATTTGTTTAGGATCTTGAATACTTAGAATCTTAGAGTGATATGTCTGATCAATTCGATTAATTAGAATATCTCTAACACTGTGATAGATAGATAAGTTTATTCTGCCCAATTTAAGGGATACAGAAGTTGGCGTTTTTCAGGAACGTACCCAAACCTTTACAATGTCTTGCCCCTTTCCTTCCGACCTGGCCATAGACGACCCTTTACACGCTATAAGCCCCACCCTCCCCTCCGCGGCTCCCCCTTCCTCTACCTTAAACCTCCCCTCCTCTCTCTCCTACGCAGATGAATGATATATGAAAACGGGAGTCCGATGAATTATGATGCACTAAACCTAACCTAAAAACTATACTGAGAAAGGCGGAATAAATATTTCCTCATAGTATTCTACACTAAAACTAAACCTAACTCCTCACTGCCCGCTTGCCCTTCCCCCATCTCTTACTACTACTTCTTTATCTTCTTTTGACGGGCGAGTGTGTGCGTGCGTGCTATATCTCCACTTCGGGCGGCTCCGACGTTCCCTCTCCACAATTGCCTTAACCCTCTCTCCCTGTTTTCGCTCTGGTCCCCTTTCCCTCATCACTCTCCAGCCCTTTACACACCCGTCCTCCGATTCTATCTGAAAAGAAACAAATTACTTTCTTTCTTTTTTCTTCACCTCTATCCCCTCCCTCCCCCCTATTTTCATCACCCTCCCCTCCCCCTTCCTCGTCCCATCACTCTCCTCCTCTCCCTCATCCCTCTCCTCTCTCACCTCTATACCCTATACCGGCTGCCATCCTCTTTGTCCCATTTTACCTCTCTTCCTTCGATCCATAGCCTCCTGTTTGTCATTCTTACCCTCTTGCCCCTCTTCCTTTTCAGCACCGCCTTGTCCATAATCCTCCATTTCTCTCTCTCCTTTTCCTTTCCCCCATTTACACCTTAACCCATCCCTTTGTCCTCCCCTCTGTCACCCCCTCATCTTTCCCCCTTCTCTTCCATCCCGTCTCCCCTTCCCCCTCTCTCCGCTCTCTCCTTTCAGCCTCCGACACTCTCTCCTCCATCGGTCCCGTCCGTCCTTTACTTTATTTCACCAGGCCTCATGCCCCGACTGCTTCCCCTTGTCGCGCCGGCTTCACACTCTTTTCCGTCCACTTCCTTTTCCTCTCTCCCTGCACTCTCCTTCCAGCTTCCGATGCTCTCTCATCCACTGGTCCCGTCCGTCCTCCGCTTCAAATCGCCAGGCCTCGTGCCCCCGACTGCTTCCCTGCTTTCCTCTCTTGTCTCTTCGTATCCACCGCTTCTCGATTTACCTCCGTCCGTATTTCCGCCAGGCCCTATCTCAGTTCTCTTTCCCCTCGTCCTTCCGGTTCGACCCCGATCACCTTCTTTCACCCGTCAACTCGTCTCACCATCTTCCTCTTTCGCCTCTAATCTTCTTCAAAC